>JAVYIG010004961.1:0-147626 GCA_035222895.1 Strongylocentrotus droebachiensis
TTCCTCGCTCATTTTTCCTGATTGAGGTGTCATATGAAAGGGCAGAAACTCAACTTTCTAGAAATGTGAATTTTTCTTCGAAATTCAGATACCGCCCGCCAAATGTCTTTTTGGTTTCCTTCCTTCAAATTGCTTTTAATCACTCATGCGTGAAATATGCATCATCTGAGTAGCATCAACTGAAAGAGGAGACTCTAAGCTTTCCAAATATGTATCATTCATTAATTATGGTTGTGATTAAGTTATGATAAAACATCGATACTTCTCGGTTTCGTTTTTTCTGGGACGCACTGTACAGCTTCAAAATGTTAAATTTGATTGAAGAAAAGTATAATGTTTCAGGACGAAGTTAAAAACTGAAACTTGACCATTGCTAACAACAAATATCTTTAATGAGCTCTATAGCTTAAAATGTCTTTCTTTCTTGGTTATGTGGTGCCTGCTCACATGTATTTTCGAAAACCTAATCGTAGCTTATTCTTTCTATAGCAATGAACATAGTAAGAGGGCGCTCGACACAATCCCTGTTTAGTGCCGTTGATGATAGGACTGAGTTTTGGCCGAATATGGCAATACTGTTTTGTAGGCTAGCACAAAAACAAAAATAATATACGCCATGTCGTAACCTACTGAAACCAAGTTGGCCAAACTCTGTGTATAGATGGTTGTAATCCTTTCAAAAGATCTTTTAAACATTGAGAATTCCCCTTTGTGCGCTTCCGAATAATCAGTTTCTTCAACCCCACCGCCCCCCCCCCCCTCCCCCCCTGCCCCCATCTCAATTTATGTTATGTTCTAGATCACTTGGCCTCTATGAATAATGATTAAATAACTTGCATGACCACATATCAGTTGTCATCTCCAAGCGTTTGGTACTAATAACATGTTGTCTACCCATGCGCAGATAGTATCTACGGACTGAAAATGCCTCCCCTCCCCCCCTATCACACTCTGGATAAACTGTATTTATTACGTCATCCCTCCAATATGGGCAAGGTGAAGGAGCAATCCAATTCTCATTCGTATGACAGTAGAAAAGTAAGCCAATCTGATGGCGAAAGTTTGAAATAAATCTAACCCATAATGAAAGAGTTATGAAAGTTTGAAATAAGATAAATGCGTTTCTTAAGTCAGCACTTTTGCCAATAGATTGTGACGTATTTAAGGACATCTGTCCCATTTGTCGTGTACAAAATATGTATTTGTTCTATTTTTGTTCCATATGCCCTCTACATTGGGGCACTGCTACAAATGCATTGTAGATAGCCAAGTCTCCAAAATGGTAAAGATGTCACACCTTAGGGACGATAACAAATGCACCATTACACGTTGGCCACTGGGTATCAACTGCACAGTGTTTCATGTGGTTTATTACTAAAGCTGTCACTAGGTGGCGCTAAGAACAACTCATCCCTTCTTAGTGAAAGAGTCATCAATTCTCGCTACCCTAAATAGGTACGAAAAATCTCGAAATTCGCGAGACGAGGTAATTTTCACTCTCTCGGGTCGTCACTAACAACTTCCGGTATAGAGTCCCATCCCGCTGTGCAGAGTTTTCACGCACGCTAAATCAGGGTTCTTACGCTTGGAATCATGAGCCCAGCACTGTGCAGCCCTCACAAAAGAAAACCATCGTCACTGATGTCAAAAGACGCAAAAAACAACGAATGAAATGTTCAAATAAACGTGAAATATTTGCGAAAAAAAACAAGACCGAGCAGACGACATATTCGGTGCATACACGTTGTGTTTTACGTTTGCGCTATCGCGCCTAGTAATATAGCGCCTGCACAGGAAGCTGTAATGTCGAAAAGCTATCCCATAATGCAATGCGCGTTTTCAGGATTTCCCCCGGATCTCGGCAGAATCGCTATTTGGGGTAGCGAGAATTGTTCAGACATCTGTGATAACATTCATTTTCGCTTTTACCACAATTTCGGAAATCAAGTTCCAGATTGATCACTTGCTATAAACTTGATAACTCAATGTTTATATATCTTCTTGCACAGACATCATACATACAAGTTTTAACTGTCGTAGAGTTTAATGAAACCAATGTTGTAATTCGCATTGTATCTTTATGGCTTTGCTTTTTTGTTCTCCTACTTCCTTTTTTAGAACACATACACATTTGTATTTATAATATTTTTTTCCTTAACCACCACTATTTAAAGAACCATTTGTTTCCAGCATTACCATTTTTGTTCTCCCCTTTTGTTATATTGTTGTTACGCCGCATCAAAATCTACCTTATATTATATTTTAATCGTTAGATGAGTAAGATATGTTCTGTATTTGTGTGATTAAAAAATGAAGCATTTCTACTTCATCTATAGGGCAATCCTCGTACATGATACAAGTGACAATATGTAATATAGGATAGAAACAATTCGTAAACACTCCTATAATCATCAACCACAATTTTAAAATGCATGTTAATAAATAAGAAAGTAAGGAACAATAATAATGTTACTTGTGTTTCGTATGCAGCTGTAAAGATTCACATAATGGAAGTATCACTAACGAAAGCAATTACTATCAGAAACAAGTGCTTGATCTTCAAACACATAATTTTGTACATGCATATTTTGTATGAACCTCACAAATTATTTTGTCAGTCACACAAACCCATTTACAATACAATAAATAGTGCTATTCTAGTAGGAATCCAAGGTAACGTTGTCGGAATGATGAATTATATAATGTGTATACATATATACATGTATATATATACATATATAGTACATATAATACAGAAATTGATTAATATTAAAGATATGTACATTTGTTTACAACAAATACATTAATTAGCTATATGCATTCCATTCGACTCATCGAATATAGTCTCTCAAAACTTAATGGTGATGTGAAGTACTGACATAAATTACATTAATGCTTACATATAATAGATAATCTCAAACGTAAAACAAGGCCATTTACAAATCGATCCCTGTATAATGATTTTACCCTAGTTGACCAAAACCTAATAAGATGAGACAAATGAATAAACATAAGTATTGCACTAAACGAACCAAAATACTGATTCAGAACTAACATAATAATATTCGGCTATTTTATACCTTATCCCCTCCAGGCCGTCTGCTTCTCTCTCGCGCATCCACCTCTGTTTACTCTCAATCCACCTTCTTAATTATTGATTTATTCTATATCTATTTTGCAATAGGAAAAGCTTAATTTGGTATGATAAAATATAAGTTCGAACAAATGCAGAATGATTCAGAGACCAAGAGGGGTTCATTTCAATAATGTGGGATTTGTTTTCTTTTCTCTGTTGGGAATTGAAGTACATTATGAGAAAAACGCATATATATCAAATGATTAAAGAACCTTCGTACACTTTAATATTCTCTACACACTTCTATTTTATACGCAAGAAAGGTTCATAGCTTTAGAGAACTGGAGAGAATATAGCTAGCTAAATGTGAATGATGTTGTTGCTGTTGGTAATAGTTTAATGGCGTTCATTCAGTATTGAATATATACGCCATATCTTCAGTTTTATAAGAAAATCAGTTATACATAATAAAACTGAGAATAAAGATGTGTAATGACATAATTCATTAGTCAGTAACGCAATTTATTAGGAGTCTCTGGATGGTTTGCAACTTCGTGCTTCTGCTTTTGTATAAGTTTAATCTGGTCAGCCCGGTTTCGGTTGCATGGAAAACTAGTTTTGCCCGATTTGAAACAGGTTTCTCGGCTTCTAGCTCGGCGTGCGTGCGCAGTGATCTTTTTATTATGTAACGCACGGTGCCTAGACCACTCAGAAACACAGAAACACTAAATTGAGACACATCGTAAAGGGGCGCTCCTGAACCGAATTTCCAATCCACTGTGATTAAAGTAAATTGTTATACATATCTTATCACATTGTCACTATTTGTAAGCAAACATTAACGTGGGCATTAAATGTGAATGGAAGATCGAAGAGTGAAGTAGCTGTTGCTATGGGGGTCAGTTTTCATAATAAATATTTTGAAGGGATGGTAGATAAAATTGTTAATAATCTTTGTTAAAATAAAATAATAGCAGTAAAGGATTTTAAACCTGAAAGTAGTTTTTGAAATTATAGTACAAACATATTAATGGTTGTATTTGTCATTTTTTTGTTAACTGTTCTAATTTTACAACATATTATAACTAGAATACGTACATACAGTGTATATCATAGCCTTTATATAGAGATGATATTATAGATAATTGTAAAGAAGAACAAGACATGGCGGAAATCTTATTCAAAACTTGTATAGGCAATCAAAATATACTTTATATGCCATCTAAGATTAGTGCAATACATTATTATTTCCACTAACAATTGTTTTTGCCCATTGGTGCAATGGTTCATACAGACAATCACTTTCTTTATAATATGAGAAAGATCTTTTGAAAACTTAATGGAAAGAACTAGTTTTCATTGCAAGCATAAGGCTAGGATGGACTGGCAGGGAATATTATGTAGGTCCGGTTGCATATTCATTTTGTATAGATGCTTTTAACATATCTGATGTTTTCTCACTATTTCTCAGTATATTTCTCACTCCATAATATCTATATCATTCTCAAATAAGGTAGTTAATGAATTTAAGCAATACATGCAAATTTGCCACTGACAAAAATATATATATTTCGATGAAGGTCACACACTACATCGAGACCTCCTTTACACACAGGTGAACATTTCTCACATTCACCATTGAGGGCGTGCAAAATAAATATATTTAAGTTTAAAGCTCAACAACAGCTATAAATATGCATTTTCTGTCTCATTTCGTCATCAAAATATTTACATATTCATTGACTCTACAAATATTAGGGAAAATAGTCCCCTCGCAGTTTAAGTAATTTAACAAATTGAAATAGTTATCCGGAAATCATGAAAAGACACAAATAATAAAATAAAAATGCCTAAAATATATTCCTAGACCCATATTAAACTTTGCAAACAACGTGTATATTTTTAGTCTTTACACTCTTTTTCCAAATGTATGTTTCCGAAAATCCTCAAACGATTCTAGATCAGCAAGCTTCTTTTGAAGAACTGACATCATCTATGATAATTACACTTCATTAATGAAAGTGAAAAGAACGTGATTTTACATAGGTGCTTTTTTCTTCTAATCGATGTTCAGCAACCTCTTGCTTAGCTAATTTGAAAGCCTCAAATGAGTGGTCAAAGTAATCAAATTATGAAGATGAGATGAGGATATTAGCTACTTTCAATAACTAACTACCAAATAACAATTAATTGAACTGTTTAGCAGCTGCCTACAATATATTAACATCAAGATACAATAATTCAACTTCATTTCTCTTGGAAGTCAACATATTGACTGCTAAATGAACATGACCCTCATAGCTTTAATACAGAAACAACCCGGTTCCAGCTGTGAATGGGTTACATAGCAAGAAATAGATGAGGTATATACCAGGTATGATACAATGCAGCATGTCAACTTGACCGGGTAGTGTGTAGTCATCACTGGAACTCATCCGATGTAATAAAACAAAATGATGTCAGGTACCAGGTAATGCACTATAACAGCTGCAGCTGTACTGTAGCTCAATTAGTGTGAGGGAATGAAGCAGACGCGAATCCAGGATTTCTTAGGGGTGGGGGCTCAATTTTTGTTAGCTTTTTGCTCCCGAAAATTTAAACATCGCGCCGGCCGAAAAATGCGCTCAGCGGGGGGGGGGGGGGGGGTGAGCACATTTTGTTTTCTTTACTGGATCCGCCACTGGAATGTAGTACCATTGAGTCTTAGAGGAGTTATCCTGAACAAGAAAACATAATGGAATTACGATAAGAATGATAGCATTCAACGACATACAAATGTATTTTATTTTACATATTTAATGGAATTAACATATGTAGGTTAAAAATAATATTTCATCATTTATTATAAATGATGAAATATTATTTTTAACCTCAGGTTTATGATAAGACCAAAAGTTTAAGTGTCTTTATACCGATGGTTGTTCCACTGAACGCCTTGATAAATGTCAGTTTCATTAAAGAATACCTGATTCCGTTACCTATACGTGTCTATAACTATTAGTTATGATGTATATTATTGTAAATCTTTCCCAAATGCATCATCGAATTCAATTATCCTTCAGCTGGGGAGTGTTGATAAAAAGAGAGTTATGGGTAACCTCCTTTCCAGGTTATCATGATTTTTTTTCATTTGCTATACGTAATTCATAATAGCCCGATAGTAGGAGTCCTATTACAGAAGGCATAAAAAGGCGAATTAGCTATGTGGAACCCTAATGTTGTTCTCACCATACAACATAAACCTTTATAGTAACATTATTCTGAACAGAAAGAAAGCAATTCTCAGACATCATAATATCAAAAAATTAGCAGATTTAGTATTTAAAATCCCTTATTTCATAATGATGAGACAGATATATATTTTATTTATTTTATTGTTATTGAAATATATTTATTCAGGATAACAAGAATCAGATAAACATTGTAGATACAAAATCTGTTTTACATCATGGTCCTGAACAGGATAAAAATGTAGTACACGGAAATATAAATAATGAATATCACCAAAGCTCACAGGCAAAGGTAAGAACAGTATAAAACTAACATATAAGCATAATACGCATTTAAAGTAGTAAAAAGCACAAAACAAAAAAACAAAAACGACAATGTAATAAATGAAATTAACAGCGGAAAAAACATCAAATTACTTTAATAAAAGGCATTAAAATATCACCCCAAAAAATAGAAGAGGAGAAAAGATATATGGAAACTGTTAAAAAGTAAAGGAGGAAAGAGGGAAAGAAAGAAAGAGGGGAGAGGGAAATGGAGAGAGAGAGAAAGAGAGAGAGAGAGAGAGAAATAAGCCATGTCAAAGCAGTAAATGAATCGGTATTGTATCACACAGGTTTAAAAAAATTGTCCTTGTACATACGTTTAAAAACATCGATAGATTTAGCATTTTGAAAAGCATAAGGTAAACTATTCCATATTTTACCTTCAGCGTAACTAAAACAATTCTTAAAACATTCAAGATCAGGCTTGGGTAAAACAACATTCAGCGTATTGGCAAGTCTAGTGTTAAAACCATGTCTGTCAAAAACCATTTCAACTTCATTGCATAATCGTACTGGGGCTTTTCCATGAATACAGTTGTACATTATACATGATAAAAAATAGTCCCGTCTAGTATCAATGAATTGCCATTTTAATGAATTCATTATACTCAAGCTATTAACATCATAATCAAAATTCCCTACGACAATATGTGCAGCTCTTTTGTGTAGTCTTACAAGAATGTTTCTGTTTTGTCAAGAACAGTTTCCCCATACGGAACAAGAATAATCTAAGATTGGCTGTATGGTACATTTGTATATTTTATTCAAAATGGAAGAGCTTAAAAATTTACCGAGCTTTCTCAAAGTAAAAATCTTATAACTTAATGATTTGGTAAGAGATTAAATGTGGATATCCCAAGATAATCTATCATCAATTTCAATCCCTAAATATCTAGTATTGTCTAGTATTAGTTAGCATTATATTGAATCACAGGGCCTCAATCCAATAAAGTATACCATGGGTCTAAGCACTGGAAGTGGCATTATTGGGAAGGGGGGGGGGGGCTCACACCACTCTCAGGTTGATGAAATGCAAATTAACAAGGACAATTTTGAAAAAGGCAGAATAGGGAATGTTCTTCTTTCATCCTCATCATCATCAACATCATCATCATCATCTTCTTCTTCTTCTTTATCCTCTTCCTCCTCCTTAACACTCGTATATTTGTATATATAGCCTCCTATCTCATTCTCTTTTGCTTTCTAATATCTTAAAGGAGTCACACCAAGAAGCAAAAGTGTATTGAATTGATGCAGAATTCATATCATTGCGAAGGGAAAGCCTTACTGATCAAATACAACCAATTTCCTCTTCAATATATGTTTGGGGCCCGCAGAAATCAACTTTCAAAAATGTTAGTTTTGAGATCCAGATTTACTGCCTTCAGCAGTCCTTCGTATGACGTCACTATTGTGACGTCACACCCTGGACACGGCTGTCTAGCTGCAGACTAATACACGCGCGACTCCGGTATGCGGCCGGTACCGAGCTGTTTGTCCAGGGTGTGACGTCACTATTCAGAGCTCGCTACGCTCGTGTGTTTGGCTTACGTTCGTGGGCGCTTGGGGGTCTAAGAAGGGTCTTGAAAAATTGCATTCTACGCCTGTCCATGATATCTATATGATTTCTCAGCAAATTATTCGTGTTTTTCAATAGAAAAGCTTTCCATCCACATGTAATTTGTTCTAATTATCAGTTGTTAGTAAATTTTCTTTGTGTAGCTCCTTTAAGCCATAATTCATGGCCGTACAGAGGATTATTCTACGTTAGGGACCGGGCTAAAATGCAATGAATTATTGATAATTGATTGCAGTTTCTGTGATTTGTTTTATTGTGGGAACTGCCCCCTACCCTAGCCCCCACTGCGTACAGTCATGGTTCAGTGCCAAAGCAATGGCCTCATAACTGTGAGGCCCCATGATCAAAACCGTATCGATGTGTTATATTAGTGCCCTTTTGTGGGGCATTAATCCTCATAACTGTCATTTATGACTTAAGGACGTAGGTCCCCTAGTTGATAATCATAGTAGCATACACATGCTTTAGCAGTCACGCAAAACAAACACTGGCAAATTATTATTCAATAAAATCTGAGAATGTATACTATTATCTAGATCTATTATGAATAATCATTGTCAAAATAATTCCATACATTAGGGTTTTTAAAAAAAAATCCAATTTATGAGCAACAGTGTAGATTACTGCGAGACTCAAATCGCGAACCATGTGATCCAAAATCCGTTGCCGTATACACAAGACCGCTACACCTCTTCCCTCTCTCCGTCTCTCTTCATCTCCCCTCTCTCTCTCTCTCTCTCTCTCTCTTCGCTGCATGGAATATTCGTGAACTTCGATGATCCTTTATGAACTGTCATGGTCGCATAATATTTAACTGAAGATAATGTAAACAAAATACTAGTCCAATTTTAATTCATGGGTTAACGGGTTTTGAGTGATTATAAGACGGTTGCGCAATTGTTGCAGATGATTATAAAATGTTTTTGTGACACTTGCTCAATATTGTCTGTAAAAGTAAAGTAGTTCTATGAGTTACAGTCGAATTGTATTGTAGAAATCCACCATGCCCCCAATCTTTCTTAACTTCTTAACTTCCCTCGACCCCCTTCCTTTTCTTCCCTCCCCCTCTCGCTCACCCTCTTGCTCCCCTCTCGCTCCCCTCTCTCTTCCGCCCCCTCCCACTTTCCCTCTCCTTCCTATAACTCTCACTCTCCCTCTGTATCCATATAAATCTCATCATATTCCTCTGCCAGTTTTCTCCTCCCCTCGCTCCCCTTTCTTGTTTTTCCTCTCCTCTCCTTCTTTACCCATCTATTTTTTAATTATTTTAATGTTTTTACGTCAAACGATTATATCTTGTTTATATATTCTTTGTATGTAACAAAATTATAAATGAATACTAACCTAGCGAACTATTTATTCCTATGATATACCAATACTTCTTACCTACACCTTTCTCTATCTCTCTCTCTCTCTCTCTCTCTCTCTCTATCTCGCTCCTTTATCTCAGTCTATTCCTTTGCTAGTTTCACTCTTTCCGCTTCTAACATTCCTGTTCTTCCTTCACCCTACTATGTTCATTTCATTCCTATTTAGTATTCAAAGTGTTGTAATACCTCACCTGCTATATACATGTATATAAATTCCGTGTAAGTAAAGACAGATATGTGATTTATAAGAGCTATGACCAATGTATAAACCTTTGGTGCACCTCCCCTCCTATCCACCCTCTTCTATCTCTCTGGCTCTCCAACTCCTTTTCTTTCTTGGTCGCTCCGCTTAGCTTTGTTCTCTACCCTTTTACCAATCTCTTCCCTCATCTGCCTTTCGCTTCTTTTCTTTATCATTAATGCTGAATAATTTACATGGTCGATATCCTTTTTAACAAATATGCATACATTTTCGTTTTAACACGTGCACGATTGTTACTGTTTTCCATGTCAATTTAGATGTATGATTAAGATCATGCAGGGGAATGTTCTCAATTAACCTTTCAGTCAATAATTCAGTTGTAACAAAAAGACATACATCAGAGATGAAATTGGGCATTTATAAAAACGGGAAAGGGGAATTCATAAGAAAGGAAAAGGGTCATTTGTCAAAGTAAAAGGCACCTTGCAAATTTTAATTGGGGGACATATAAAAGGGGAAGGGACACAATACAAATGAACACTTTTCTTCCGTAAAAGTAGGTATAGCACACCAAAAATAAGTACAACAAACATATGTTAGTTGAAGATTGCAAATGATCAAGCTTTATGAAAGCTTCAAAAAACAAAAATCAGAATTGAAATCAGTCAATGCGTTGTGATTTTATACCATTTTTTTGATATCGCAAAATTACCGAAAAACCTGCCAGAAATGGTCAAATTTGCAAAAATGGCAAAATTCGACAAAGTTGACATCTTAATTCATCACTTTCTTGGACACAAATAACAAATTAAATTATCAGACACTAAAATATCATCTTTGTGGTAAAAAATACAAAAAAGAAAATTCATATATCTATTACTGTTTTTAAAACAGAAGCCAACAAAATAAGTAATTTTTGCCATTTTTGCGAATCTGCAGATATGAAAAAGTTTTGAAAATAACTAAGTCCGCCTAATTAATATGCGCATATGTAATCAAATCAAAACTGAACATGATACATCAGTGAAACCTTTGTATATCAGACAGGTATGGAAATAAATTTTATTTGAAATATTAAATGAGGTCATTTCAGCTAATTATATATTCGCGCACTCATTATGCAAATTAGGAAAGTCAAACTTTTCATTTGTTGGCATTTTTTAAATCATATATTTATATACCATATTTACACCAAATATTTACCTTAAATTCCAAATATTTTTGCGATGGAAATTACTTGGATCACCGTCACAGCTATTTCCTTAAGTGTTTCACAAATTATTCAGAAGAACCGATCATATGATAGGAATCTGCAGACTTTCAGCTACACCACAGCAAATTTTTCTTTTTAAAAGCTGTCAGATTTATGACGATTTTCTGAGAAACCATTCAACAGGCCATAACATTTCAGAGGGACTAAATTTCAGAATAAAACAAAAGTTTGATGACCCCAGTACAGTCGTGGCTACCTTGAGTGTAAACAACAAATTGATTCATTGAGTAAAACACATGAGGATATTGCATTTTTGTAGGGGAGTTTTATACATTGAGGTGCATTTTCACCACGCAGAATAACAGTCAATGGGCGATCAGCGGGCCATGTCACACATGGCTGAAAAGACAATATTCTAATTAATAATTTAACATATTTCCGACATGCCTATAACAATGGAACTATCCATAATTGCAGTTAAAGGTATGCTTGAAATATATGTGAAATAAACATTTAAAAATATTGTTGATTTTTTTTGGAATAAATTTACGAAAATTGCTATTTCTACCAACAGACTGCTGTTGTATGTGTATGCGTGCATGGGGCAGACTGTGTGCACAGGCAGTGTGATCACCCTAGTAAAAGGAAGCACTTCTGGTGAACTTGAAAAAAGAGGGGCATTGTGCCCCCTCCCCATGACCGCCGACTCTGATGCAGATAAAGAACGCCCCAAATAAAGAGAAAGAAACAAACGGAAAGCAAGATGGGGGGGGGGGGAGGGGGCAATATTCAAATGCATACAATATTAAACACAGAAACAACCAATGGTACAATTAAGAATGGTTTGAGAGTGGTAGCACAACTGAAAAAAGCAATTAAATGAGAGAAAAAAACGTAAAAAGTTAAATGAACCAAAACAGAGCAATTAAGGTCAAGTGAATGAGCTCATGTTATAACGATAGTAGCACCCCCTCCCCCCAAAAAAAAACCAGCAATGAAGTGATTAAAGGAAGAACCTTCTCAATTTTATGCGAGGAATACAGATAATAAATCATATTAAAAATCGTACCATCGAAACAACACCGAAAACGAAGATAATATTTGATGAAATATGTGATAATAATTGATAAAATGATAAAGTGCAAATCTAGACAGAGGAAACAAAGTGGGGTACGTGTAAAAATGATATAGGAACACATGGGAGAGAAGAAATATGAATTATATCATTTAGCAACTTTTCGATATTCTGTTGAGCGTTTGGTGTCTAAGAAATGGGATAACAATCATCAACAACAATAAAGACAGAGACTTTAGAAATTAGATATCGAAAATGACAATACAGAACAATGTTAGCATCATAGCGTTTGCTATACAGATGAAAATGAGAATTAGTGAAAGTGTACAGTGCACACATTACGGAGCAATACTTACATGACGAAGCCACACAGAGAAGCTGCAGCTGCCTCTTGATGATGCTTGATAACGACCTTCTTTGAGAAGAGATTCCAGTCTACCGCCCTCTCTAGTTCCACAATGTATCAACCTATGTTCAGAAAACAGAGTGATGGGGGTGAGGAGCGTTGGATGTTAGAGTAAAGAGAAAGAAGCAAAGACAGTGACAGAGAGAGAGAGAGAGTGCACGATAAAGGGAGTGAAGATAAAGAGAGGGGAAAGCATATAGTAGAGGAACAGAGAAATCAAGAAAGAGAAAGAGACAGAGATCGAATGCGTTACATATTTGCATTATGGCTCAAGGCATGGGCACACAGAGGATTTTGTTATGTTGGGAACCGGGGTAAAATGCAAAAAATATTGAAAATTTATTGCATTTTCTGTTTTTGTATTTTATTTAAGGAAACTGCCCCCTACCCTAGCCCCCGCTGTGTACAGTCATGGTTCCGTGACAAAGCAATGGCCTCGTAACTGTGAGGCCCCAGGATCAATACTGTGTCGATGTGCTATATTAGTGCCCTTTTGTTGGGCATTAATCCTCATTACTGTCATTTATGACTAAAGGGCGTAGGTCCCCTAGTTAATAAGTATAGTAGCATACACATGCTTTAGCAGTCACGCAAAACACACATTGTCAAATTATTATTCAATTAAATCTGAAAATGTATACTATTATCTAGGTCTATAATTTTTAAATTATTTAAAAAATAATTCCATTAATTGGGGTAAAACAAAAATATTCCAACTATATAAGTGACAGTGTAATAGAATAACAAAAACAATAAAATACATAAGTTAAAATAACATGAGATACGAAAAAAATTATCAAAACAATAAATACCATAAAGAATAACTTGGCTCTTCCGAATTTAGTAATGTAATGTTATGTAATGTTATTCCAAATGGTATAAAGAATATTTGAAGTGAAAATGAATGTTTAAATATGAAAAATATATGATGTATCGATCAAAATGTGAATGTTAAGGCCTTAACAAGTCGTCAGCGTTTACATGAACCGTCGAATCCGTCGATTTTTGGCAAATTTTTCAAAATATTTTTTTTTCCATAATTGCGTTGATTGTTATGATATCTTTCTACTGACAAATTTTCAGATGCTGATTTGAAATAATTTTTGACAAAAACATATTTATATTTTTACTAAAAACGAAACGTTGCGCGGAGCGATTGCATGAACCGACGAATCCGCATTCGACGGTTCATAAAACCCGCCCTCCTTCAATTCTAGCAGACGATGAACCGTCGAATCTGTAGCAGCGTCTGAACGGGATGTAAAAATTGGTAAGAAAACTGTGTTTCGTGTACCTAGTTGTACTTTTATGATATTAGATGCATGAATTTAATGAAAATCTGAAGTCGCTGCTTAAATTATACCAATTTATAACACATTTAACTCTTATCCTGCCACAGGGCTAATCCCCCCAGTGCCAGATTTATAACGAGATAATCGGATTAACGCGAATGTACTAACAATAGCGCGTGCAAAACACTAGGCACAGTCCAATGGGCATGAACAATAACTGCTATTACGAATGTTTGCTAGCATGCAAGAAGCAGCGTAACAATGGCGTGCACGCAGCCTCATGGCAGGCTATGAGTTAAGCTGATATTTCGAACTCAAAACTTCGGTTGTCCCACCTGTTGATTTCGGTGTTAGTAAATCTAGAGATGTAGATAAAAATCAATTTCAATGGACAATATATAGGTCCAAGTCAAGACGGACGATTGTTCGTACTATGAATCTTAAATCTAACTCTAATGTGTTATCATTTCAGTATTTGTTTTAAAATATGGGTAGACTATTATTATTAACTGTTGAAATTATTAAGTGTGGACGGCGGTTAATGCATGGTGTCGTTCATGGTTGTCGATCACTCACTACTATTCATTTTATTTTAAACTAGAGTTTAGACTAAGTTAAATAAGAGTTTAGCCACCCTGAAGCTTCCACAAATGTTGATTCCCGCATATACGCCATACTTAAATATTGTTCACGCCATTAATATTCAAGCAGTGTTACAAGATGCTTTCAGCGCGCAGCGGTCACTTTTTCTTTTCCCGTTTTCCTTAGTTTTCTGTGCCGTCGAATGCCCATGCGTAGAAAATGCGCAAGTAATGTGAAAACTGCTGGAATTAAGTATCCGCAGCCGATGCACAAATTATGAGCAATTTATTCGTAAATCATATAGTGAACTAGTCGTAAACATGCGTGTCACTCGGGCATTGGCACGCACCGGTCAGTATGGACACAGGTAGAATACGTATAGGATACTCATAGTTCCTGAAGTGTTCACGAAAGTCATCCACCAAATTTGTTGTGCCAAAATTTTAAACATTTTGAAAATTCTGCCACAAATTTCAAGCTTTGTCCCGCATTGGCCTCGATCATCCTCCAGCATGTTCCGCAAACACTTCCTGTTATGGTAAAAACGCGACATGAAACAATGGGCAAACCAATGCGCAAACCAATATCGTGCAAGTGTCAGGGTGGTTTAAGACTATGAGTTTAACTTTGAAATTAGTGACTAGATTTTGTCTAGATTTAGATCTAACTACTGTTAGTGTTAGTTAACTTAGTATGCAAATAATTGTTTCAATCCCTTGCCTTTTGTTTTGTTTTGTTTTGATATTATTGTAATAGAAAGATGAGTATTCTATTCCAAAAATTCTGTGCACAATGTCATGGGTACATTTTCTGTGCGGGAACGCTAATAACTAATAGAAATAGGGGCCTGGCTGGTAATAGCTCTGTCCTGATGATACTGACACAAACTGCAACAGTCTCAATTGGTCTGTGATTTGTGTAGATCTACTCACCTTTTCTCTCCATACATTCACAAATTAAAGATTCTTTTTAAATCAATAAAATTTGAATTTGAATTATGAAATATCCAGCCCCATCCTCCACCCCCATGCCGCCTACGCCTATATGATGACGACTCGGACAGTCAGATATTGAACATTTATATTTATTTTCGGGGGGGGGGGGTGGCCGAGGTGGTTTCCTTGTAAAATGTATCGTCTTAATTGTCACCAAAATAAATGTTCATAAGTTTGACTCTCAGTTGAGGGGGGGGGGTGGAGGGGGAGCAAGATTTCCCACAAAGGGGACAAATTACGACAGGATTATGGCTGTGTTTTGTTTTCCTTTCTCTTGTCCCCACTGAAGCAGGGGAAATATATTAGCTAGATTATGGGGATGTCTCTATATAATTATCAAAGCTGAAAAGAAAAAAATACTTTTAAAAAGACATGATACAGGGGACGCCACCGTTCCCATAATGCCTTAAGGTCACAAAATCGTATCTTATATGGCTTAAAATCTTGAAAATCCTTACTTGTATTGTATATTTACGAAAAGCTTGAATATAGTATATAACTTAGGTCCCTATAACCCCCTCTCTGTCGCTTCCTTCCTTTGCTGAGGATAATGGACATGATAGATCAGCCCCTTGATGGCAACAGTGCTACACCCCCACAACCCCCCCCCCCCCCCATGAAACACACACAGGCTACGCCATCTATAAACTACTTGGACGAGAATTGTTGATAATATGCACTTGTACCAAGGAAATACTTCAGGGTGGGTGGGCCGAATCGCGCAGCTTGGTCAGACTGATTGGGGGGGGGAGGGGGCTAGGGCCCGGGATGATGGGTCACATATCTTATTGGGGCATGCCTTTTTTTTCTTTAAAAAAAAAATGTATGTTTTCAATGAATGGTTTCTACAAACATTCAGGGCCATGTGGCGTCCCCCCCCCCCCCCCACCCCCCGCACCCACGCTACAGCTGTGGGGTGTCCCCTATCCATTTTGCTTTCTTATTATCATTTTGTTTATTGCTTTTTTTACTTTCATTTTTGTATGAATAGGGACCCTCTTCTCCTGTTATGAATAGCGACCCTCATTAAAATTTATGAATAGCGACCCTCTCCTCGTTTTCTGAATAGCGAGTCTCTTCTTGTATTATGAATAGCGACCCTCTTCTCGTGTTATGAATAGTGACCCTCTTCTTCGATTATGAATAATGATCCTGATGAATAGCGATCGGCCCTCATTCGGTATTATGAATAGCGACCCTCATTCCGTGTTATGAATAGCGACCCTCTTGTCGTGTTATGAATAGCGACCCTTTTCTAGTATTATGAATAGGAACCCTTTTCTCAAATTATGAAAAGCAGCCTTATGAATAGCAGTCCTTATGAAAAGCGGACCTTATGAATAGCGGTCCTTATGAATAGCGGTCCTTATGAATAGCGACGTTGACCTGATTTTTCGGTCTAGGTTGGTGATACTACTTCAGTTTAGGTCAGGATTGGGTTAACATGGTTTGGGTTAGACAGAAATAACCGTCTGGTATGGGCCATTCTTTAATAAAACGGACTTTTGCCAACATTTCCCATGTAGATGGTACTTTTTACGGCTCGCACAATGGGGGTAGATTGATCGATTACTACTGATTTTGTACCACTTCTGGAAGTTCTGGTACAAAAACTTTCTCCCCCATTTTTCTTGATTTAGATCTAATTGAAATAAAAAATCAGACAGAAGAAAAAATACATATTTCTTTTCTATGTCAAATTTAAAAATTTAAATTACGTATTTCCAAAGGAGAAATTTACGGAATTACTTTATATGAGTTATCCAATTTTTATCTCAGAACCAGGGAAACGGTATGTTTATGAATTCAAACTGTAATCTATGACAAGACTCGGCCGGATCAACTTGGCAAATAATTAATTTTTTGAAAATTTTCATTTGTTTTCCAGCAACAAAAAGTTGGAAGTTTCTTGCAGAAATCCTGGCATGACCTTTAGCTGCATTCTGGTGAAGAGTGCTGTGTGATCTGGTAAGTAATTCAGTTTGACCTTTTTTTCTTCTTTATGTCTCCTTTATGTCTTGTTTGTTCAACAAAAGAATAATTGTGATAGCAGAGTGATTTACAGAGTCATTATTTAATTGTCATGATTCTCTGAAGATTTTTTGTCTCGTCTGCATAGCTAGAGTGAGACATACAATGTAGGTACCGCTTTTTCCTACCCCGGCATCAAAAATTTAAAATCACTCTCATTTCAAAAGGTTATGTCCAAATTTGATGAAAATTGCACATAGCAATGGGCCACTTTCGTAATGTAACCAAATTTAATGCATAAGTCTTTGTGAAGTGCCTCAGTACAAGTTATTTCATTCACCTTATAAGAATAATAGTATTTCAATAGTCAGAAGGCAAACTGCATATATTTAGTGTTGCTAGGTAGGTCAAGCCATAATGTTTGTCCAACCTGGCAACAACTAATATTTGCAGTTCGGATTCTGTCTATTGAAATACTATTATTCTTTTCAGGTGAATGAAATAACATGTATTGAGGCACTTCACAAAGACTTATGCATTAAATTTGGCTACATTACAAAAATGGCCTATTATCAAGCATCACTTTATTATGTGGAAGAAATTTTATGAACAAGGTCAAGGTCAAAAGTAAGTAATGTTTAATATTACTTCAGAAACTTTTAAGTATGCAATCTAATGAAACTTGCACCCGATCATTATTAAGGATCATACATGTAGATTATGTGGAAGAATTTTCATATCTAAGGTCGTGGACAAAGGTAAATTATGGTCACTTGTGTTATATTTTGCTTCAAAAATAACCTTTTGTTAAATTGTCATTTCAGAAGTATATGTCCAAATTTCATTAAACCTGCACCCAACCATTATGAGGAAGAATTTCATCACCAAGATCAAAAATCAATTATGTTTTAGTGTATGAATAGTGTTACCATCCAGTGGTTGGTCATTTCACCTGTTTTTAGTCAACTTGGCCGAATGCTACCAAATTTAGATATCAATTGGTAGTGTTCATACGTAATAGGCAAATTGTGAGGTGCAGGCAAGACATCACATGCAGTTTGACTTTTTTTTCTATTTTATTTATGCCTATATCTATATCTTTTTATTTTATTTTCAGGTGGAGATGACCTGAACTTGCTTTGTGCTGCAATCTCTTGTACATGTACCACCAGATTCCAGGAATGTGATAACTCAACTTTACTTTCATCATAGAGGTGTTGTGGTCTAGTGGATAAGTCATCCGACTGCAGATCACAAGGTACAGGGTTCAAGTTCTGCTGCAGCACTAATGTCCTTTGGCGAGACGTTAATATACATTTGTCACTCTCCACCCAGGTGTTAAATGGGTACCCGGTAGGATGCAAAAGTTAATGTAGTTGGATGAGCAAGTGTGCGTTTGTAAAATGGGGACTGGGCGGAATGCTCCCCAGGGAGTGAAGAACATGCATAAATTGTGTGCTGGCAAGCCTAAATCAGATGACTGGGTAATGATATATATATATCTGTAAAGCACTTAGACACATCGTTTTATTGATGTATCATGCGCTATATAAAAGCAGAATATTATTATTATTACACCTGTAAGAACATCAAGATTTCAAGGTTAAGAATTTCACAATTATAAAAAGCAAAGTGATGAATGAAAAATATAAAAGATTCAGCCTAATTTAATTGTCAATAAATTGATGCAAATGAATGTAAAACCTTTCAGGATTCTATGGTTACACTGATGGAGCATGCTTACATGTTGTAATTATGATTCATATCCAAGATATTTTGATTATCTTTTGCTATTTGCCCACTTTTGTAAAATAGAATATTTCAAGCTACCACATCTGGTTAAAGCTACAATAGCTGACAGTTGGGCAAGGATGTTCAATTTGTTTTGGTGCCAATGGGTGCCGGCTTAATGTGCATATGTATAGTGTTGGGTTCATGATCATACATCATGTTGAGCCCTTACTGTGTTGAACATTACCTCTTTAAGTGGTTATTTATATTAGGTATTGAAGATCAGTACAAGTTCAAGGCAAAGTTACCATAAGCGCATTACAAATTTAGTACATTGACAAGGGGCATTTAATAACAATTAGTGAACTGGCCGCATTGTATTAGAGAGTTTTTTGAAATTGTGATACTGTATCTTAAACTTTTGATGAAGGAATAACGCACTGTAAATACAAATAATTTCAAAAACACATCTTCACTGAAAATATATGTGTGAATAGTGTTGCATGGTTTCGTGAAAACCGTTGTTCTTGTGCATTACCTATTGGACAATATGAGGTATAGTATACCAGGTCAGAAGCTGATTTGAACTGGAAAAGTTATAACTTTCTGGCTTGTTATTTCAGCTCACTGCTTGTGAAATCATGAACATTGTTACCAGTTCACTTTAATGCAGATCTTTATTTGACCTTTACTCAAATCGTTTCGAATCTCATGATAATATTATGTAACTTGTGATGAATTCATGATATAGCCCAAGAAAATAAGTACACTGAATGGCGCATGATTTGAATTGAATTTATTTTATTCATTAAATATGTGTAACACTCAAAAATTGTCCTGTTACTTCACCTAAATATAATATAGGATTATGATGTGTTTTAGATTAGGTCACACTACAATCGTCAGCGGTATCAATGCCACAGTTGTTATTACTCAAAGAGTTGTAATTTGTGATAATTGATTATTAAATAAGCTTTGTCTAGTGTGTTTAAGATTGATGTCAAATAAAGTTTGGATGTGAAAACATAATTTTGTTGTGTTTAGTTATTATTTGATAACATATATACAATGTTCCAACATAATTGTAGTAATCTACCTGTCATACTTCAGGAAAAGGGGTTACAAACTTCAGTTCAGGATTATTTCCTATACTAGAAGTAGATGATAAATGTCAAGCCCGATATCAATAATGTGTTTAGTTTATGGTTACATTTTCGTTCATATAAATCAAGGTCTTTGAAGAGAGATGGTATACATGTAGGAGTGTTGGAAATGGAATTATATGATCATGAAAATACCCAAATTGTGAGCGAAAATATATGGAGATCAAATTGATTCAGAAAAGTGAAAGAGAAATCAGAAAGAGGATAAAGTAAATAATGAAGTGGTATGATCGAGAGGCCAAGCAGTATGCAATGATTCAATGAGTGGTTGAATTCAACTCCATATAAAGATGATTTATATAGAAAACGATTGGGGAAACAAGATGTGATGGGGGGGGGGGTAGAGTGGCTTATTAGACAAATAACAAATTGAAACAGAAACAATATTATAAGGAACAAAATTTGAAGGGAGATCAATATTTAGGAAATGTTTATGAAGTCCTGTTATTTCCTGAATTATTCATTTATCAATTAAAGTCTCATTAAGAAAAATGAAAGTAGTAGGCCTAAACCAAATTACTCGATAGGTAAGCTCGAACAGTTCAACATTGAAAGTTCGATGACCCGCATTGGGCGCGTGTATTAAACGAGCAAGAACGGTTGCATGAACCGACGAATCCATGCGCATTCAGCGCTTTTGTGTTGCGCGTATTCACTTTTTGTTTTTATGAACCGTCGAATGCGCTCCGCTTGCCACTTTTGGTGTAAAAGGCGTAGTGCGAAATTACATCATCATTCTTATTTTATCATTACTCGATGATCGTTCAAAATTATGATTAGTTTTTTATATGGTGATTATAAGCTGGTTTCAGGCTTTCACACTAACTAAAAATTATCAATAGCAATTATCGTACATTGCGCTGTAGCGCTGTTGGAAAATGTCAAACTTTCAAACCCGTTTTTCTCAAAAGTAAGATTTAGAATTCAATGGACGGATTCGACGGTTCATGTAAACGCCGACGAAGTATGCAAATGAGTGAAATTTTCAAAAAACTGAAATTACTGTAATATTCTTTACATTTCACTTGACATGCACGCAACTTTTTGCGGCGATCGGCAGTTGTATGGCAGAGATCTTAGAAAGAACTCAGATACCACGGCCTCATCGGCCCGAATTCACAAAGGTTTACATTTTAACCCATGGATTAAACCATGGGTTAAATTTAGACCATAGGTTATTTAAACCTCGCTTTGTGAATACGAGCGAGGTTTAAACCGTAGGTTAAATCTAAACCTAGGCTAAATAACCCACTTTTGTGAATTCGGGCCATTATGGTTGAGGGCCTTAAATTGATTTTGATTTTTAAGGGAATTCTGTTCAAAATTAAGGGCCAATTTTGGGGGAGTTAATTACTATATTTCTTTATAAATGTGTGCCTTATTCCATTCATAAACACACACTCTCTCTCTCTCTCTCTCTTTCTAATTAACACACAACCGCACTCCCATCACAACTCTTTTTAGCCCTCCTCCCAAGGGAAAAAAAGAAAAGAAAAAAGTAATAAATGAATTAAGTTTTTTTTAAAGATAAACGCTGGCTTCTAACAAAAACATTGCTAGGTTAATTGAAAACTCACCATCAAACAAACCCACCATCATTGAATCACTTCATTTTATAATTACTACCATGTGTTAGCGTCCAATCTTATCAATTTATTATTTGCCAAACCCATTTTTTCTTTTTTAAATGCCAAACAGTACATTGCTCAAATACAAAATAGTATTTACACAGATTTGTCAAGCTTTAAAGGCAGACTTTACTACTTCAGTCAGAAGGGATTACACCACACAGCGAGCCAGCGAGGTCACTGTGACAGGTGGCTATCTCATTAACTCAGCTCTCATTTAACATAAGAAAAAGAGGACCATGGGGGACCAACAGGCACCGATTGGGGAAGTTTTATATATAGAGGGAGCATATGTAGCTACAAGTAGGACAGTGTGCCTTTAAAGTCTAATCGTTTTTATTTTGCTTGAATGCACGAAAATCTATATTTTGCATATGTTGAGCAATAGCAAATTAATTTAAGGAATACAATAAAAACATTTTGAGTGACGTAAAAGAAATTACTGCTATTCAAAGTACAGCCAGTTGTTAAAACTATTGCAGCTTATATCTGCCACTGTCTACTCGGCGTAAATTGATGGAGATTAAAGGAGTAACATTTGTGTAAGGATTGGTCTCACCCATATGGCTGTTAATCTAAGGGTTATACACATTGTCATGTAAGGTCATACAGTTGGTGAAAATTTGTTTTCCTTGATACAACCGTTTGTCTAAATGAAGTTAATTATCATTTTTTCCTATCATATTTGAACATTTTCTAAGGACAATATAAATCCGAGTTGATATATCATTTCCTGCTCGAAAAAATTGTTTTCCCTGTAATTATAATATTCGGTTGTATCTTTTGAATTTGTTCTTTGGCAATTGGAAAGAATATACAATTTAGGCATCGACAGGTAATCATCAACACATGGTCATGCCAACAGAGCCTCTAAGAAGAGTTCCAAATAGGCCCTCAAATTGGTCCACTGCTGCTTAGATTAATTTGCCTCTTTGAAATTTCCAATTTGAGATTTTAAGATTCATCACCATGAACGGATTTGTCTATGTAATGTAAGTTTAAAAACAGTAAACCTCCATGATAGAATCAATGATTTTAAAATCAGCAACATCCTTAACAAGATATTTCTCGAAAGCGCAGGCTGAAATTGCAGCGCTAACTTAATATGGATAATGACTTTAGGTTTATCCTTCAACTAAAACTAGTATTTTGTTCTTTCTTCTGCAAGATTCTAACATTCTATTTAAAATAATAGAAATCTTGGAAGTATCATTGAAAATCTTAGTTCCTTTAGACCTTACTTGATGAATTATTATATGATTCATCACCATAAACGGATTTGTCTATGTAAGGTAAAAACTGCTTGGACACGGGATGGTCGAGTCATCGCCTTGTTGCCAGCAACTGATGGCAAAGAAATGAAGAAAAAAAAAATTTCTGAAGCGGACTTGGCAAGGCTCTAAATTCAACCTTTGTCTAATAACTTAATAGCTCTTGCCACATGATACTTAAAACATGTCTTTTTATTTGCTACACTATTGGTACTGTCTTTTTATATGAATTGTCTTTTAACTTATCTGCGCAATGTATCCTGTGCGCAATTATATATATGTATTCCATTCTGTTCTTTTTTGTCTTCCTTTCCCTGTTTATACCTTCCTTTTTCCTCTCCAATGTGCTGTCTCATATTCTTTATGTCTCAAGTGTTTATCTTTCTAGTTGTATTTAAATTAGCTAGCCGTTTCCTTATGTCTATGTTATCAGTACTCGTGTTTATCCTCTCACCTATTTTGACCGATCATGGCTCAAATAGATGACCAAAATATTTGCAATTTTCTTGAAGCTAGCTTGAGTGATATCAGTGACAGCATTGAAAATATTTCTTTAAGATGTAATTATTCTACAGAACAACAGTTCTTTGAGTCAGTTAAAAATGCCACAGATAAAGAGCTTTCCCTTCTTCATTTTAATATCCTCAGCATGAGAAGAAATTTTGAACATGTGGCATCATTTGTGAACAAAAGCAGCTCAGGCTTAACTGCCATTGGTGTTACTGAAACTTGGTTCACCAATGAAAATGATGCAAGTTTGTTTGTTATTCCAGGTTATAACTTGTTAAGCAATACAAGAGTAGGCAAACGTGGTGGTAGTGTTGCCCTTTATGTTCCGCCTGGGCTCGATTATCGAGTATGTCACGAACTTAATGTCATGACTGAAAATCTAGAAGCTTTATTTGTTGAAGTGTTTATTTCTGGTAAAAATAATATCGTGATTGGAGTCGTGTACAGACTTCCCAATGGTATTTTGAAATTTTTTTGGACGAAATGCAGAGAGCTTTGGAAAGCCAGTCACTTAATGGTAAATCCTTATTTTGGTTGGAGATTATAATATAAACCTTTTACAGCATAATGTTGATGCTCATGTTGATGATTTCCTGAATTTGTTGTTGTCGTTTTCTTTGTTGCCCTTGATAACAAAACCAACAAGAGTAACTGAATCCTCTGCTACTCTAATTGACAATATCTTTAGTAACTTACAACCTTTACCTTTATCTACTATTGTTGTGTCAGAATTGTCTGACCATTTTCCTGTGTATACTACACTTCCTTTGGGAAAAAACCCGTAGTCGGCCAAAAGAAATATGTTAGAAGAAACACCCCAGAATATATTAATCGGTTTAGAGAGGCATTATTGACGACAAACTGGAGTGATGTTCTTTTGAATCAGTGTGATGAGAGTGTCTTCGATATTTTCATGAACAGGTTTTTATCGTTGTATGATGCTAATATTCCAGTAGTAAAGAGTAAAAACAACCGTAGAAAAACCCCACGTTTGCCGTGGGTCACCAATGCTATGCTGAAATCAATAACTAAGCAAAATGAGTTGTTTTATAAGTATAGGAAAGCAGGGACGGAAGCTCTAAAAAGGAAATATTCCGTTTACAGAAATACACTGACTTCTTAGCTGCGTGCAGCCAAAAAACAATACTATTTTGCACAGTTTCAACCAACTTACAATAATATCAAGGGCACGTGGAAGGTGATAAGAAATGTATTTCAAAAAAACATCTAAAGTAACAAGTATAATACAAGTGAATATAGATGACCAAATGGTTGAAGATAAAAATATTATAGTGGAAAAGTTTAATGAATATTTTTGTAATATTGGTCCGAATCTGAAGAAAAAAATATTCCAAACAGTCAAACTGATTTTCATGATTACTTACGAGAACATAACATGCAAAGTTTATTTCTGGTGCCCACACATGACGAAGAATTGCTTCGTATTGTTTAAGCCCTTAAGAACAAGAAAAGTCCTGGGTATGATCATATTGGGAACGAACTTATTAAGCAAGTTATTGTCGGTATCCTTCAACCACTAGTTCATATTTTTAATTTGTCTATGTCTAGCGGAGTTGTACCGATAAACATGAAGATCGCAAAAGTTGTACCAATTTTCATAAAAGGTGATTCTCAATTACTGACAAATTATCGTAAGATTTCTTTGTTAACGTGTTTTTCAAAAATTCTGAAAAAAATATTTATGTAAGAACTATAAAAAAATTAAAAAAAACATGTGTCTTCAGTAATTATCAGTTTGGTTTTCGGGAGAAGCATACAACAACACATGCAATTTTACACCTCATAGATAAACTTGCTTCTGCCTTAGATAGTCGCTTACACACCATAGATACAATTTTAGACTTTTCCAAGGCCTTTGATACTGTAGACCATGAAATTCTCTTAAGTAAAGTATGTCATTATGGTGTCAGGGGAGTCGCCTTGGATTTGTTTAGAAGTTATCTTACTGATAGAAAGCAATATGTGTCCATCAATGGAATTGACTCTTGCACATACAAATCTACTTTATTGTGACAACGGTATTCTAAAACTAGAAGATCTCTATTCAATGCAACTTGGAATGCTCATGTTTAGCATTCACTCTGGGGACCTCCCTCCTGCCCTTGCTCAAATCTGTAGAAGAAATAACCAAATTCACAGCTATATACTAGACAGGCCCCAAAAAGGTAAAAATCGCGTGATTGTACATGATTTTTTTCTCAAGGGGGGGGGGGGGGGGGGCCCGGGCCCCCCGGGCCCCCCCCCCCCCTGGATCCGCCACTGTGTCCACTGGCCCCAGGTTCTGGAATTCACTTGATACTAATTTAAGAAATGCTTCAAGTATCTCAGTTTTTAAACGTAGAATTAAGTCATATTTACTTCACAAGTATGTCGATGACACATGAATGTGTTAGGAAGCTTTATTTTTGGTGTACTGTAGGATATTTAACTCTACTCTCGATCTATTTTTCGTTATTTCTTGACTTTGACATAATCCCCTTTTCTTTTTTCTTCTTCTTTCTCATCTGTACATATACCATATATTCATACTTGTCGTTCTTGACCTCTGCACTCAGGGAGCAAGAACTCATTCATGTCTCGATTTGGTGTCAGCTTGGGTTTGTCTATATTAGATCGCCCTCTCATGGGTGGGTTGATTTTTGCTCATATGATACATTTTTTCACACACACGGTGAGTTTGTTAGCTCACCCGGTGTGATGGGGATGTGCGCATCTTCGGGTATAATTGTTGTAGTCATCCATGCTGTGGTCGATGCATCGTTGGGTAGTTGTTCTCTGAGAGTATTTTGTAAATAGTTGTATATATTTGCAATGACGACCTTCGTCATTGCCTTGTTTTCGTTCACATTCTGCCCCATTAATATTCTCCTCCTTAGTAGTGTTTTCCTTATCGTCCAAAAATCCCATTCGTTTTGCACGTAGTGCTTGTCATTCCTAGTTAGGTGCTTTCCTCATGTCCTTTTTCTTTCAAATTTCATAGACATAGTCTCTAACATCTCATCAAGGTCACTACATTCTTCGATTTTTGAAATCACTCATGCATAACCGTCCAGGCGCCATTTTGTCCGTTTCTGGTCCATTTTAAGGCCTTTCTTTCTTCCTTCCTATCTCCACTATCCTAGATCCTACAAACTTCTAACAAATTCCTCTAGATAGTCTAAGAGCTGTTCTTTTATCTGCGACGTATAACCTGACCTTCAAAATGCCATCTTCGTACTCAAAATTCAAATCTGAAACCGACTTCGTCAAAAATCTCTCAAGTTCTTGAAAAATTGACCCCTAAATAATCTAAAACTGCCATAACTTTCTCATATAAATTCCGTTTTGTATTTAAATCTCACAGTATCTTTATCTCATAATTGCACATAGCCATGCCAAATTTCACGCTCCAATGGCTTTGCAAAACATAAATAGCGCCCTCTAAAATTCTGGGAATTGGCTGTCTTTCTGTGGCCGTATCTCCATTATGGCTTGGCAAATCCGTACTTTTTTTTGGATTTAGATACTTGAAGATATGCCCTTTCCAGCCATATACAAAATTATATACCCTAACACTGACCGACTTTGCGAAAAATGCCC
Source organism: Strongylocentrotus droebachiensis (assembly GCA_035222895.1). Taxonomy (NCBI): domain Eukaryota; kingdom Metazoa; phylum Echinodermata; class Echinoidea; order Camarodonta; family Strongylocentrotidae; genus Strongylocentrotus; species Strongylocentrotus droebachiensis. The sequence continues at coordinate 27,219 of JAVYIG010004961.1, forward strand.
TCCAAATTCGCCATTTTCAAGAAAATTGAGAAATAACTTCAAATTGCTCTAAATTAGCGATCTTTATACCTACATCAATGAAACTTTGCAGACATATGTATCCATATACGTGTCAACTGTCCGCCAAGTTTGGTAAAATTCAAATATGTCAGCGCAAAGTTATCGCCAAAAATGATGAATTTACTATTCATTACGTAATAGCGCGTTTAATGCGTGCAATACATTGCGCGAAGATAACAATGGTGTCAAACTGACCGCAATGAAGTGCCCTTTCGAATGATACCAAGTATAGTATATGTTCACACAGAAAATTGTGAATAAATCGCATTTGAACAAAGGTCACTACACGAATTCCGCCGAGTTTCTGCCCGAATCTAACACGTATCGGCTATGACGTCATTTTTTCAGACTGCTTTTCGCCCCCTAAACGTCCTTTTTTTTCCTTGAAAATGTGCAGTGACATGCAGAGTTCAAATACGCAGGGCACCTTATGGCCGGACTTTTAAAATTGGTCAATGGGGATATTTAAGACGCCATTTTGTCCTATAAATCTATTTTACATCACGTGTTTCGATAGGATTATCATAGAAAAAAAGAGAGTAGTTTACAATAACAATCATGAAATTCTCTTTCTAATGATACCAAATAGGGCCCATAAAGAGACATAAAGAGAGAGAGAAAAAGCAATTTAACTCCGGTCATAATACAGATCCTGTACGTTTTCCGCTCATGCATTACACGCAATGTCTATGGGGCATATCGGGTTCACGCTTTTGACCCGCAGAACGATCTTTTGCAATGACGAACATCCACCAAATCCCATTTGTTTTTGCACGCAGTGCTTGCGAGCCCTTTCTAGGTTCTTTCCCGTACCCCAATTCCTTTCAAACTTCGTAGGCGTAGTCACTACCATCCCATCAAGGTCACTGTTGAGGCCTTTCTTTCGCCCTACCTATCTCCTATATCACAGAAGCCACTGGCGTACTGGTGGGGGGGGGGCTTGGGGGGGGGGGGCGCCAGCCCCCCCCCCCCCAAATAAAATTGAACCATGACTTATTTTCACAAGTAATGTATAAATGTTCGTGATATCACATGATTTTCAACAAAAAGCTAGTTTCTCCATTATTTCTTGCAAACTGACCCATTCCCAAATAGCCAGGAAGAGCATATGTTTTTTTTAGTCACTAAGGGCCTTATAATAGTGGCCACTAACAGTAACACTAATTCCTTTCCAGAAGCTACTGTGCAAAGCACTGCCGGGAGATAACATGCTACCCACCCATCACTCGGGCTGAGCATGCCCATATTTGCGAACGAGCGTTCCATATCATGTAACACTTTATGGGGCCAAGTGGGGGAAATTGAATTCAGACAAGATTAAGAGTAGAGAACGGTACAACGAATCGTCTTCTTTCTCTAATAATTTATTGAAACGTCAAAGCTTCCACATTTCGCGCGGGCGGGGGGAGGGGGATTGAATTCAGACAAGGATTAAGAGTCGAGACCGGTACAATTAATCGTCTTCTTTCTCTATAATTAAATGAAACGTCATAGCTTCCGCGCTTCGCGCGGGAGGGCGAAACAAGAATTAAGAATCGAGAACGTTACAACCACGGACATGATCATGTCCCTGGTACAACGGATCGTCTTCTTTCTCTAATAGTTTAATGAAGTGTCAAGGCTTCAGCGCTTCGCGCGGGATGAGCGAAAATGAATTCAGACAAGGATTAAGAGTAATAATGTATTGAAACGTCGAAGCTTCCGCGCTTAGCGCGGGACAACTGAATTCAGACAAGAACACGATACAACGAATCGTCTTCTTTCTCTAATAATTTAGTGAAACGTGAAAGCTTCAGCGCTTCGCGCGGGATGAGCGAAAATGAATTCAGACAAGGATTAAGAGTCGGGACCGGTACAATGAATCGTCTTCTTTCTCTAATAATTAAATGGAACGTCATAGCTTCCGCGCTTTGCGCGGGAGGGGCGAAACAAGCTTTAAGAGTCGAGAACAGTACAACGGATCGGCTTCTTTCTCTAATAATTTAATCAAGTGTCAAAGCTTCCGCGCTTCGCGCGGGAGGGGAAAAACTGAAAAATAATTTAGTTCCTGGCCCCGGGTTCATAGGGTTAAATTTGTAGACATTTGGGCATTTTTATATTTGTCGGTAATAATATCGGTGGCTCGATTTGTCGGTAATCGGCGGCCTCTTCACCCTCCCCCCTCCCCCACTGAAAAAAGATCTAGCGACGCCCCTGATAACGCCACAGTTTATACACTCGAGATAATTGTTGCAAGTACTACTGGTGAAGTACCGGACCACCGTCTTTGTGCATTGTGCGGCATCAAAGCATAATTCTCACGACGTGACAGATCACTTTTCTCTAACTTCTAACCAATCAGAAGGCCTCTTTTTTCTATGAAGTGCCGGTGGACATTAATGCGCCAAATGTGGTTCTCAAATTGCAAAAGAACCCTACTCTTGGGAGGGGTAGGAGAAAGCAATTTTGCGTCATATCACTCCAGGAAGTGCCTGAAAATGCGTCTGGTTTGGTTCGAAAATTGCAAATGCTTCTTACTCTGGGAGGGGGCCAGAACCCCCTCCCAGACCCACCCCCTGCTTGGTCGCTCCGCTCCCTCGCCGTTAAAGCCTCGTTCTGTCGCTTCATCGTTTTACATATATTTCACCCCATTGTCATTTTGTGCCCCCCCCCCCGGTAAGAAACTCCTGGATCAGCCACTGATGTCCATACTCCTTGAGCTTCGGGGTTGGGGGGGGGGGCTTTCCCCCTTGAACCCCGCCGGGGCTTTGCCCCTAGACCCCACTTTGAGAAACGTTCAGCGGGGCCTGCATGTTAGAGTGGGGCGATTCGTTTTTTTTTTTGGTCAGCCCCCCTCCCCCCCCCCCAAACGTTTTTGCTCATTACGCCACTGACAGAAGCTACAGACTTCGTACAAATTGCTCTGGATAGTCCGAGAGAAGCTCTATCGTTTGACACGTAGAAACATGGCGTCATTGCACGCACATCGTTGTGACACGATTGCATTTCTAGTCCATATTTGTTGTTGTATTCATGAATCAGTTATCTTTGTCACATCATATGAGGGGGCCTTAACTTAACAAGCTGTGCTTCAACCAAGGTCTCCTCGTCTTTCTCTATTGTACATTGTACTGTTATGATTATACTCTATTATATTTTGTCACATGTGTTTTCTGGAAGACAAATAAACTTGATACTTGATACTTAATGTAAGTTTAAAAACAGTAAACCTCCATGATAGAATCTTGGATTTTAAAATCAGCACAACACTTAACAAGATTTTTCTCGAAAGCGCAGGCTGAAATTGCAGCGCTAACTTAATATGGATAATGAATTTAGTTTTATCCTTCAACAATAACTAGTATTTTGCTCTTTCTTCTGCAAGATTCTGACATTCTATTCAAAATAATAGAAATCTTTGAAGTATCATTGAAAATCTTCGTTCTTTAAGACCTTACTTGATGAATTCTTATCAAACCAATAATCTCATACTCATGGCAAACTGATGGCGAACTGATGGTAACCTGACTGGAGCATTTTTAATAGCTTCAGATGAAAGTCCACGCACTGTTTAGCATTGTGGTCCCTCTTGCTTAGAGCTGGAAAAGGGAGCTTCTATCTGTAGGCTGGCTGGTACGTGTTCCATATGAAGCATAGTGTTGCAGGTGATCCAGCCCGATGCCAATTTCTTTGCTTTAATACAGCGGAGTTATATTCTCTCCTCACTTTGACCTTGCATTCACTTTCAGAACTTTCACTCTGTCCCTTCTCACTTTGACTTTGCCTGACTTTCAGAGCTCTCGTTCTTTCCCTTCGCTCTTGTTTGCCCGAAACTCTCAGTTCAACCTTGCACTGTCCTTCAGCCCTTTCAGCTTGCTTCTTGTCTTGACTTTCTCCTGTCCTTGTATCCTCTCTCTCAATATGACTTTGAGCTTTCTATTTATGTGCTCAATGACGCCCTTCTCCTAAATACTCCGCAGCGCGATACTTTTGCCCTACATGTCTGGTCTTTCTCCATCTCCCTCAAAGGGTATAATCGTATCGTAAATGTCGTCGGAGCAAATGTCACCGGAGTAAGTGTCACTTCATGCGGAGCAAATGTCGGAGGAGCAAATGTCGGCGGAGCAAATGTCGGCGGAGCAACTGTCGTTCGAGGAGCATTTGTCACCGGAGCATTATCGCTTCATGCGGAGCAATTGACGGCGGAGCAATTGTCGGCGGAGCAATTTTCGGCGGAGCAATTGTCGGCGGAGCATCTGTCGGCGGAGCAATTGTCGGCGGAGCAAATGTCGGCGGAGCAAGTGTCGGCGGAGCATTTGACGTCGGAGCAAATTGTCACAAATCGACTGGTATTAAGCCCAGGGGATAGTTATTTCTAGTATTTGGCCCAGGGAGTAGTTATGTCTAACAAGACTTAGGGAACAATAGGCTCTCAAGCTAGAGTGCATGTTGTCAATGGGAGAGCTATGTGTGTGATGTGTGCTTTTCAATGGGAGAGTTTTGGGTGTGATGTGCTTTTCAGGGATACCGTAGAGAAAAGAGCTACACTTGTGCTATGTGAAGTATAGGGTGCATGTGTTATTGGCAGGGGAGAACGAATTTAGCACTGGTCAAAGCAGGACCTGTTTGCTGAGTGCATGTGAGAGGAGTTAGCTAGGATGCGCAGCAATTATCTCATTTTGGTGTTATCTTGGTGAAATCAGGGCAAGCAGGCCAGGAGAAGACTCCTCTACAGCTCCCAAATTATCTTCGACACCTGTAAGTGACATTGTTGTATTCTTTTTCATATCTGTATCCATGTTTTTGTGTGTAGGATAGTTTTCAAATATAGGGCGTGGCATAGGTAGGGAAAGGCTACAAAAGTACTCGAGGTTAAGTGTTTATGAGAAAGCATAGCAGTATTGTGTTAGCCAAGCATTGAAATGATTTATTGGAGCATTTTTATGTAGGCTGAGAGAAGCAGTTATTCTGGGTTTTTCTTTTGTAAAAATGGGAAGGAAGATAGACTATGTACTTTACCAAATTATCGTGCTTTTGTTTAGCAGAAGTTAGTACTTGGGATTGAAGAGGTTTATAATATTTTCCCTGCTAAAAGGGGAGGTAATTTGTATAGTGCGTTAATAGCCTTGATAAGTATTACATATGTGTATGAAATACAGTGAATATCATTGTAGGACTATGTTTATAAGGACATTGTTTCTAATACATGAAAGCAGCCATGTTTGTATAATTTATGATCCTATTTAATAGTTTGGATATACATTGTATGCTATGACCATTGGGTTGCATGTATTGTTTTACCTCAGACACAGACGTGCTGGGTTTATACGTCTACTAGACGGGTTTTGACTTCAGGGTACTCGTGGTCTATCTACAATGATTCCATCAGTGGAGCTCGACTACGAAGTACGGCTACTCGCTGAAGCAGTAAGACGGCTCGAACTTCGTGCTACAGTTACTACGTTGTCCAGTACATCATCGCTACAGACGATCGTCACATCAGATACCTATGGACATTCGGTCGCGAGTTACGTACGAGTGCTTAGACGAGACGTCAGCACTTATAGACAAACTGCAGAGACTTTCAACGGCGGTTGTTAAGTATCGGTTATATCTGGAACATTTGATTGGAAGATATCACTAATGCAGAAGCATTTAGACTTGTACCTTTTTTCCGTAAATGATTAAGGGGCATATTTTTAGTGAGCTCACAATGTGTTAATTGCAGTACTGCACCAAAAGGGGTAACGATACTTTTGCTTAGAAACACAGGAAGATTGTGGGAATATTTTGCATGAGGGTAAAAAACACGTGATACTATTTTCATTGTTCATCACCAGGATATACCTGTAGAATACACGTCTTGGAGAACGCAGGTTGATGTTTCTTTTGTTAATTTCATTAATAAAGTGTGGTTGTAAGATTTAACTATACAGACAACGAATGAAATTTGTGTTTTTCTTTGTGTGTTAAATTCATAACAAACCCCTATACCAACAGAACTAGAACCTATCACCAGACATAGCAAAGTACAGTGCTTGGATCTGACACAAATGTCGCGGAGCAATTGTCGCAGAGCAATTGTCGCGTTTTGCGGAGTAAATGTCGGCGGAGCAATCGTCGGCGGAGCATGTGTCATGGAACCGTTTATTTTCCCTGAATCTCGGCCATTTCTAACAACTAAACTTCAACATATTATAACGGGGCTATATTTTGGAACTTTCTCTTCTAATTGTCGAACAATATAAGTCGCCGTTACAATATATACCATACAGATAGCAAATTCATTTTTCAGAAAAATAGTTGTCAATTTACATAATCTATTACATTTGTTGAACTGAACAAAATTATATTTTCATCAGTGATTCCATTTGTAATTTAAATGTATTTGGGTCCAACCACTATGTCACTAGCCACATTGAACGTTTTTTAGAAAATGTGATAATTTTATAAATTGAACTATGGAATGTTGAACCTTTTTTAATAATAATACAGATTTTGGACTCATCTTGATTTTCATTTTGATCCCAACATTTCTTTTAGATATTGATCTTGAATGATTAATCTTGAACTTGAGCATTCATTTGTAATCTGACTCTCTAACAGTCTAATCTTAATCTTGGATACTCTGATCTTGAACCAAACCCTAGTGTACGAAGATTGATTAAAGTTACCCTCTGGCGAATAGAAACAAAAAATATACCTTAACTGGTATATAACAAACAGATAGCAGCTTACATCACCATCATGCATATGATTGTTATAGTTTTTCAATCACATCTCTTTTCTATGTAAACCCTTTCCTCGGGGCGGGGGTAGGATGGAAAGTTAGTCCAAGACGTTAAAGACAAGGTTGAAGAGAAGTCTTAGACTAGAGGTCTATTTGTTGGATATGACTCGAGAGTCCATGTCCACTCCATCTCTGACTCTAAAAGAGAAAGAAAAAAATGAAGAAAAAAATATATAGAGCTCGATACATGAGCCTACTACTGTACATAACATTTTACATCTAGTCTTAAATCTAACTTGTTACTTTTAGATGTAGACTAGATCTAACTCCTGTTACTTTAGATCTCACAGAAATACAAGTAGGGTCTAGTCTAGATCTATGAATAAGGGACTAACTTTAAATCATAACGTATCTTAGTTAATCCTACATAAAAGGTGCAGTAGAGACTAGTTCTACATCTAACTACCCTATATATACTATCTAGCAATACCATGTAGACCCTAAAATAAATCTACATTAAGATCTTATTCTTAATCAAGATCTAACTTGGTCTAGGGTCTAATACTGTGGAGACAAATTTGCTTTCATAAAATGTTAACGTTAAAACAATGATTTCGTTAACTGGTTATCAATATAAAAGAAGGGCCACCGCACCTCCTACCGGCAAAAACAAAGTACAGTCTAGGCCTAGAGTCTAGATTTGGAATCTAAGTTCTAAACTAGCCTGAATCTCCAATTATAAGCACTGCTAATAAATTTATCAGCAACCATACACCATGATGACTCCTAAAGCCGTGGTGGACTTATTTTGTTATCAAATGCAAGAATAAACTATATTTCTTGATGAATTTGGACCTGTCCTAACCAAATATTCAACGTCATTGGACAAGTAGGGGCCTAGAGTTAGACATGCATGAATTTATATGACTGGGACGGAAATGCATGAACGGGTGCAATTCGACCATCTTATTCTTAGCTCAGTTGGGGATAGCCCGAATTTTCTGTCTCTTTTGTTTGCTAGCATCTGATTTGGGTAGGGTCGGCTCCTCTCTTTAGAGCCAGAAACCGACCATAGGCGTTCACTTTCAAACACCATGGCCATTTACGGCCATATTTTTATGCCCCAAAAATTCCCCAAAATTTCATTTTTACCTCATGCAAATCCGATGAATTCTATTTTGAAAACTAGGCCTAGGCTTTTATACGCCGGTTCCACTTACCAACTTGACTGAATAAATCCGTTTAATGGTCCATTTTCAGGAAATTATGGGTCAAAATCGACATCTATGTTGAAAATTTGCAAGCCGTAATTTAAAATCTCGCTGCGCATGACGTCATCTAAATATCATCCCTTCTTGTCTACGCCGAAGGCAAAATGATTATCAAGAAAAACTGTGATAACGTCATTACGAACTTGTAGCTTTATGAGGATAAATTTATCTTCGTTAACACAGTTCAAAGAAGATAAATTTATCCTCATTGCACTGTGTGAACGAAGATAAATTTATCCTCGTTTAGCTGTTAAATGAAGATAAATTTATCCTCATTAAGCTGTTAAATGAAGATAAATGTATCCTTATTAAACGGTGATAAAGCAGATGAATTTATCTTCGTAATAGTAATAGATTTGTACACAGTCGTATTTATTTGTATTCAGTGGTACATATTAAATTGTATAGTATTTGTATATCTTGTTTTCATTTGTTTCAATTATTTGTCTAGAGTGACCGCCATTCCTTTATGTTCAAATGATAATTGAGTGAAGAGACTGGAGAGCGTGTGTAGAACAGAGATCGATAAGTCAGATATGTGGGTGGTAGTGTGTGGAGATGTGGAGAAAAAAATCAAGGAATCAGTTTGATGAATTTTAAAGAAAAGTGAACAAAAATTCGTTCATTTTGAAAAGATATACTGCTTGTAACAATTGAGAGCGATAATCAAACAAAACCCATCCTAAATTACAGTCAAAGACTTGGAAATTACACCCACGTTTTAACCTTTGCACTCCTTTACGCATTCGTATCATTATGCTTTACTCCTGCAGAGTAACTGAATAGAATCATCTAGTAGGATTTTAATCTATTTTATACTAGATTTGAACATGAACCTACCACAGCTCTGACATCATCTTCACCCGTCTGCAGCACTCGATGAGGTGAACCAAGTCTTCTTCGTCTGCGCACTTCATCCATCTCAGATCAAGCCACTGCAGGTTCTTGGTTTGTTCTGTGATCAGTAGACCCAGTCCTCTTATCGTCTCTCTCGATAAACGGTTCTTCTCTGATGGGAGTGTGTACGGTGTTGTAAGGTTGATGCGTGTGAGCTGCTGTCCTCCGGTCCGACGAAGACAAGCCGTGATCTGAGGTACGTCTCTCTCTGCATCATCGATAGTAATATCGATCACTCTCAAGCCAGTAAGCGATGAGAGCAGACCTTCATAGCTTTGTGACGTCACGCTTTCGGCTGATAGCTTTGTGACCGATGGAAGCACATGAGGAGATGAAGGGAAACTGAGAGAGGAGGCTGAGATGGTGAGATGGTTCAGTGAGGGGAAGGATCTGAGACAGGACCACAATTTGGCAGTTATTTCAGTAGATAGCAGACATTCTTTCACCTGCAGGACGGATAATGAAATACAGATAGAGACTAGATTTTCACTTCCACTTAAATGCTATTATGCCACCCCCTCCCAACAAACATAATAATCATAATAATAATAATATCGTAGCCTCGCGCCTGATAATTTAGCCCCCGGCCCCGGGTTTATAGGGTTAAATTTGTAGCTTTGGGATATTGGCATTAATATAGTTGTCGGTATTTGGTTGCTAGTTTTGTCGGTAATCGGTGGCCTCTTCACCCCACCCCCCCCCCCCCCCCCGTCCAAATTAAAAAGGTCTAGCGACGCCCCTGCACGTAGAGTTGTTTGGATAGAGTATGACGCAAAAGTACGCTAATTTGACCAATATATGCTCAAACAGTTCGATATAACCATCGACAACTGACCGGAAGAGAAATATGCCAATCACAATCCACGCCATCGTATCACGTGACAAGTTGTGGCCCGATCAAGCTTTTGTATATGTAAGAGCTATTTTTGGTTGTATTATTTGAACAAAAAGTTTATTTGCGTTTTCCCGGCAGCCGCAAATAGTAAATTGCTTTCCTAAATATTTTTAGTCGTATATTATTAGTTTAAGATATTTTCTTACCTGGAAACCCGATTCTCGCTCATATTCGAAACATCCACCATCAAGAGACCTATAGCATTTGAAAAAGAGAGTTGAAAGCGAAGAAAACAAATAACACAAAAACTATAGTAATTGTGCTTAGGGGATTTATAGCAAAATACTGATATCGGACGCGGCCTGCATGTGAGTACCGTATGATACTAAAATGCAGTTTAATATATATTTATTTATAAATATATATATATATATATATATATATATACCCATATATATAAATGGAAAAAATAATGTAATGGTGATAATCCTCTGTCACGGCAATATACACAAAATATTTCAAACAATCGAAATAAAAATCATTGAGAGTTCTCTTCTTCACTATAACTGGTTTCAATTTTATTTCTTCATAGTTTATTTCTTCTATCTGAAAACAAAATTGAAACCGGTAATAGTGGGAAAAAATGAAGACATAATGAACATATAACGTGACAAACAATGACAGATGTTGTAAGTGTAGTACCATAAGAAATGCTAGTTAAAAAATAAAATAGCAGCCTAAAAATGTGTAAATGTGTACATTGTCAGCTTGGGATGAAAATAGGTAGGAATTTAAGAAGATAAAATAATTATACCCCAAAAGCACCACAACACTCCACTTCCGCGAGAAGCCCTTGAGCTGGCTGGGACGGAGTATTCCTATGGGAAATTATCTCATTGAATTTTTTATATTATTTTTATACACCCTCTTTTCATCTAACCAATTTTGATTTGTTTTTCCCAACATCTTGTGTATGTTTATTAACTGATCTTGAATTGATAGGTCTTATTGCATTGAAAGACATTAACATAATTATATATGCTTAATATAATTTGATGAAACAAAACCAAATAAAACAAAACCCTGTTATTCGCCTTTTCTAGTTTACAGTTAGACTTTCTGTTCAATTTTGTCTACTTTAATTTCATTTATCATTATGTGTAAATATATACCCAAACTCACTGTAAATGCAGACTATCAAATGCTTTCAAATATGATGACGACTCGACAAGTTCAACCATGTCTTCTGCGTCCAAGCACTTTATCCCGGGCAGACAAAGCCGCTGCAGGTCCTTGGTTTGTTCTCTGATCAGACGACCCAGTCCTCTCACCGTCTCTCTCGATACACGTTTCTTCTCTGATGGGAGTGATATCGGTGCTCTAAGGTTGATGCGTGTGAGATGCTCTCCTCCGGTCCGACGAAGACCAGCCGTCATCTGAGGTATATCTTTCTCTGCATCATCGATAGTAATATCGATATCTTTCAAGCCAGGAAGCGATGAGAGCAGACCTTCATAGCTTTGTGACGTCACTCTCTCGGCTAACAGCGTTGTGACGGATGGAAGCTCAGGAGGAGATGAAGGGAAACTGAGAGAGGAGTCTAAGATCCTGAGATGGTTCAGTGAGATGAAGGATCTGAGACAGGACCACAGTCTGGCAGTCATCTCAGTAGATAACCGACATTTCTCAACCTGAAGGACAGATAATGAAATACAGAAAGACTACTTTTACGGTAATGCTGTTGTACGAAACCGGGTACATAATGAGCCCCCCCCCCCCCCCCTCATTGTGTATTGTATTGTATTTATTAAACTTCATTGATGTACATCAATATTCTGTTGATAAACATATAATTAATTTACAGTGTAATGTAACATTTCAATATTCTGTAAACAGAAATCAATTTACAATGCAGTGTTTATAGCAAAACAGAAGGAAAATTATATCCAGCAGAAACACTCTTTTTTCTTTTAGTAATAACATGACATAATGCATATAGTAATATAATGTACCATAATTAACACCCGAAGATTTAGATACATAAAACATAATACAGCATTTTTCTAAATAAATTGTAACTCATGCAATACAAAGTAGGTAATGAGGTACATGGAATGCCTAAAATAAAAGACGTAATAGTTCTTATACATAACTGCGACATACTGCAGAATTAAACCAAAAGCATAAGATTGTACATTTCTACAAACATAGTATCTAAAAATTACCCCTCATTGCAATTATGTTTTTGGTAAACAAAAAAAACTATCTATTACAACTTCATTGTCTAATCTCATTATAAATATGAATTTTTCTTGACTATCCAAATTACTAAAATTTTCTTCCAGATTACTAATATTTTCTATAAAATCTACTCATAAATCTTTATAATTGTCACATTTCATAATTATATGGAATTCATCTCATACAAGATTTATATTACAGTCTTCACAGAATCGTAGATTCAGGGGCGTTTTTTCTGGTCTTTTATATCTTCCCGTTTCTATAGGTAAGTTGTGTGCGCTCAGACGTAGTTTGGTGATATTTTTCCTCAAATTTATATTTGGTACCGTATATGAGATAAATACTTTTCTTGCTTGATTGCATTTTTAAATTGTCTGAAGGTTCTGAGTTTATTTCCTTTACGGGTATTAAAGCTTAACGGTGGAATAATCTCATTCACAGGTGACTGGTAGCGCGCGCAGCGATTTAGGGAACATGCTAAGGAGGGAAAATATAACTCACTTGTGACAACAACAACAGCAAGTATATTCTTTTAATCCAGTTAGTACATATTATATATTATATCCCTCATGTATAGTTGTTTGTATTGCGATTGTACAGAGCACGAAAAAGGTATAGATAAGTACTATCTACCTGAGATAGTACTTATTGTAAAGTATTTTTTTGCTGCTACCCCACTTCCCCACCCTTGCCCATTGAATACGCATAGCAAAGTAGGTTACGCAAAATGTAAAAGTCAATGTCAATGTCAAATGAGCGCGCATCGACTGTATTACATGTACTTGTATGCATGTTGCGCTTTGTAAAATCTAGCTGAAGCTAAACTGTCTGCAGAATCAGTTCTTATTATTATGTAAAATTCACTTTAAATAGACCTTATTGCCGATAAAACAAATATCAATCTCCTCGGTGATCTCGGGGCTACCATCTTCCCTCGCCTTGCGGCTCGGGAAGATAGTAGCCCCGAGATCACCTCGGCGATGATAGTTTGCACCATTACCCTCGTAGTCGATTAATATTTGCTTAATATAACATTTATTGCACTACGTTAACAGAAATCAATGATAATTGTCATTTCAAGTATTGTGGGTTCTTTGTTTTCGAGTCGTCCAGTTTAAGTGCCAAATGGGCGCTGCTATGACATTGCAAACAATGGGTATGCGTAGGGGTGTTTGGATAGGGTATGACTAACAAATACGCTGATTTGAACCATAATATGTTCAATCAATTCAATATAACCATCAACAACTGACCTGAAGAGAAATATGCTATTACAATCCACGCCATCGATATCACGTGACAAGCTTGCCGTAATCACACCTGTTAATATTTAAGAGCTATCTTTGATGTTATAAAATAAGTTTTATTTACGTTTTCCCGTCAGGCCCACATAGTAAATTGCTTTATTAAATGTTAGTAGTCGTATAGTATTATTTAAAGAGATCTGCTTACTTGGACCCCCGATTGTATATCGTATTGGAAACATCCTCCATCAAGAGACCTATAGTAATTGAAAAAGAGAGTTGAAAGCGAAGAAATAATAAGTAGCCGACATCTTGGACATTCCTTTTTTCAACAACTCTCTTTGAATATTCAATTTACATAATCCCTACCTTGGTATTAAGTAAATCAATGAGATGTTCAACTAATCTTACAATAATTGAATTGAATTGATAACTTACTCCCATGAATACACTACTGAGTCTACCAGGGAAAGTCACAATGCGACAATAAAAAATGCAATTCCTGTTCACTCATGCATAAAAGTTTGGTTTAATAAACCATGAAATTCACACAGCAATTTATGAATGTATCATTATCACTCTCAAGTTTGTTAGCTCCAAAGAATTTACCTCTCACCAATTCGAAGGCTAATTCCTACGCAGCCTAATTTGCATACACTTTACAAAAGTGAGCAGTGCTCACCCGAGCATGAATTATTTTCGGACTGTTGGGTGTCATATGAAAGTATAAGTTAAGGCTTTCTAGACGATGTAATCACACAGTGTGGAGCAACAGGGTATGAAACGATGAAACGGTTGGCTCAAGACCGAGGAACTTGGAGAGAAACTTAGAGAGACACTTGATATAGAATTTTGAATGGGTCACCGAACCTGTCATAAACTGACAGATCACTATTGATGATGATGAAAATTCAGTTTATGAGCTTTCCATGCGTATAAAGATTTTTCCCTATAATTATATATTTGTTATTTGGCAGCTATTTCAAAAGTGTATATATATATTTTTTTTTTTTTTTGGGGGGGGGGACGCACGGTATGGCTGGTTTCAATTTCATTTTTTCAAAGTTTATTTCTTCTATCTGAAAACAAAATTAAAACCGGTCATAGTGAAGAAAAACTACTCTCAAGGATTATTATTTCGATTGTTTTAATTATTGTTTATATAATATATTGATATATCATAAAGACATAATAAACATATAACGTGACAAACAATGACAGATGTTGTAAGTGTAGTACCATAAGAAATGCTACTTAAAAAAAAAAAGAACAGCCTACAAAATGGGTAAATGTGTACATTGTCAGCTTGGGATGGAAATAGGTAGGGATATAAGAAAAGAAAATAATTATTCCCCAAGTGCCCTACAACACTCAACTTCCGCGAGAAGCCCTTGAGCTGGCTGGGGGCGGAGTATCCCTTTGGGAAATTATCTCATTGACTTTTTAATATTATTTGTATACACCCTCTTTTCATCTAACCAATTTAGATTTTATTTTTAATTTCCAAGATTTTGTGTATGTATATTTACTGATCTTGAATTGATATTTCGTAATGCGTTCAAAGACACTAACATAATTATATACACTCAATACAATTTGATGAAACAAAAGCACATAACAAATAAACATGTTATCCGCCTTTTCTAGTTTACAGTTAGACTTTCTGTTTAATTTCGTCTACCTTAATTTCATTCATATATTATGTATGCATATATACCCAAACTCACTGTAAATGCAGACTATCCAATGCTTTCAAAAATGTTGAAGACTCGAATATTTCAACCAAGTCTTCGTCCAAGCACTTCACCCCGGACACACCTAGCGAATGCAGGTTCTTGGTTTGTTCTCTGATCAGAAGACCTAATCCTGTCATCGTCTCTCTCGATACACTGTCCTTCTCTGATGGGAGTGATGAAGTTGCTGTAAGGTTGATGCGTGTGAGCTGCTGTCCTCCGGTCCGACGAAGACCAGCCGTGATCTCGGGTATATCTCTCTCTGCATCATCGATAGTGATATCAATCTCTTTCAAGCCAGGAAGCGATGAGAGCAGACCTTCATAGCTTTGTGATGTCACTCTCTCAGCTGACAGCTTTGTGACGGACTTAAGCTCAGGGGGAGATGGGGGGAAACTGAGAGAGGAGTCTGAGATGGTGAGAGTACGCAGCATCGGAAATGATCCCAGGCAGGACCATAGTCCACTTGTCACGTCGGTAGTTATAGTAGATCCCTCGAACAGTATAGTCATAACCTAGTGTTAAGATAGAAAGATAGAGAGATTAACAAAAAGAGATTAAAAGAGAGATTGTACGAATTAAATAACATTAGTTAGTTGATTTTTTTTTGTTGGTGCGTTAATCATCAAAGACTGTAACCTGATCTTATCTCACAATATTATCCGGTAAGTAATGCTCCATCACATACTCCTTTACATTCAAAAGTAAAACATATCTGTCATGTTAAATAAACGGCTCCTATGTTTAACATAGGCTACATGCTTATATTGACTTTCCCTCGTCTTTTTCTCTATGTAGTAATGTGAGATTGTTGCCTCCTGTGGCTGGACCTGGGTTTGGTGCAGGCTATTGTTCAGTGTGCACTCAGGCCTCTCTTGCAATGGCTTGAGTGCACGCTGGACAGTGACCTGGGCTTGGGTTCGGTTGCAGGAGGTGACAGCTTTCGCATTACTGGAGAAGACATCACTGCAGAGAAGTCACAAGTGGTGCACGTGCATAGTGGGCAATCGAGTTACATGTGAGTTAATCTTTCGATTATCCTTATTAGTGTTACATTTATTTATTGTTATATATGTACATGTATCCTACTTATATGTTTATTGAACAATTATTGATGTCCCTTTAGATATTGGCAGAAATTGAGTGTGTAATGGGTTCTTGCAATATGCGATCCTTTTTTTTATTGTATTTGAGTGGCGTATGTGCATGTACACGAAGTGAAATCCTAAACTCGCACTTGTTAATTTTATTGGTGGTACGATGTTTTACGATTTTACACAAATTAATGGTCTATATAACTGAATTTGTATTCATACCTTTGAATTTTGCTGTATGTTAATTGTAATATATTACGTTTTATCCCTCATAGGAACACAAAGACTGTATTGTACAAGGGCGTACGTTGAAGACAAGCCTTTTTTTTATATATAGTGTGGGCGATGAGTCTTATTGGATTTTTGTATTTGTATTAAAAAGATATTGTTTGCATTATGTATTGAATGAATTTGTTATTACTTTTTACACTTCAACTGTAATTTAGGTTTTGCTTAAGTGATGTAAGGCATTATATTGTGAAATGAAAAGTTAACTGTCCTTCAGCCGTTATATTAGACATGATATATTATTTAATTTAACCTGTTCATTGAAGTCATGACAATAATAGTGATGATTATTAAGTTGATACAATGTTTGAAGCTGGTCTAAAATTAATTTATTTACTGAACACCTTCTTTATTGCTGATACAGATCATGAAGTATATAATTATGTAATTGGTTA
Source organism: Strongylocentrotus droebachiensis (assembly GCA_035222895.1). NCBI lineage: Eukaryota > Metazoa > Echinodermata > Echinoidea > Camarodonta > Strongylocentrotidae > Strongylocentrotus > Strongylocentrotus droebachiensis. The sequence continues at coordinate 43,986 of JAVYIG010004961.1, forward strand.
TTTGAATATTATGATGTTTTTAATTTACATTTGTTTTTACTCTTGTGTTTCTACAGGGGCTGTTTTGTTGCCTTCAGAATAAAATAACCTTCCATCAACTGCAAAGCGTCTAAGAGTGAATTTATTGGCCTTTCTTTCATCTAAATGAATAGACCATAGGACCTTTGTATTTTGTTATTGTTTTGCTTCAAAGTATTGTTCTTGTTTCTGTTATGCAGAACCTTGATTGAGGCCGTAGTTGGGCAAACATAGAATGATAATGAATATGTATCATACGTATTGATCGTTGTATCATGTAGTATGATATATTACGATGCACTTAATTATGAATAAGAATACATTTACAAACATATATTAGCTATTTGACTCATGGTAGCAGCAGAGAAATGAAAATGTAAACAATCTTTATGAAATCATTGTTGTAAACATATTTTGTGAAATGAAAATGTGCGTACCTGACGTTTATGTTGCTTTGGAAGATTTTTCATCCCAACGACGGTGTAGACGGTCGGTGACTTCAGAACAATCCTCTCTGCATTGACACATCTTTGAACCAACGAAGATACATTTTGTTGAGTACCCTTGGTCTCTGATGAACAGTCAAGGAGAATGCGATAACGCTCGTTCTCATTCAAAAAGCTGTTATTAAGGAGCGCCTTCATTATTCGTATACATAGGCTGTTGTCCGTGCCAGCAGCGAATCGGATAAGATTCTCGTAGTCACCGATGTTTGCTTTGATCTTGCGCAGTACTGTGTCCAATTTGGAAATCTTCAATCGTAACAGAAAGCGGTGTGTTTGGTCAGCGAGGAATTTTCCAGCCGAGTGTTCTTGTGCGAGTTTGTGATAAAACTCAATGGTAGTGGAAGTGATCTCGTTGGACTCAGGAAGTCGTGTGATGTTAACAGTCGTCTTGGATACTATCCCAAGCTCAAATGCCATACCAAGGACTGCGGGAACTTTGCGGAAATCATGAGGCGTGAAGACTAGTTTTTTAGCATCGTCGAGCAGACCAGTAAGGGCAACTTCCCCTAATTGAGAAATTACTTCCCTTAACTTTTCGAGTGTGATTTTCACTCTTGATTTTAACTTGACGTTTGCGTGGTGCATTAAAAAAACATTCACCCTGTCCAGCAATTCTGTTTGAGTTGTAGTACCACCGTCCAGTAGGCCCTCGCTCCATAAGTGACATATCATGAGACAGAATAAAGGTGTTTTGACCAGTTCATTAATCAGTGGTTGGTCATCAAGGTACACCTTCAAACCATGACTCCTACAAGGATTCGAAGTCGAAGCAAAGAACTTGTTGATGTACTCTCGTGAGCTCTCTCGCGAGAATCCTTCGATCCACATCTTTGTGTATACCCTTGAAAGCTCCGCTTGATTGAAGAAGTTATCTAAGTGAGGGCGCGTTGTTACAAGGACTCTACACTCTGGAAATTCCTCCCAGTGGATGACACTAACAATGTTGCTCCCTAAGCTCTTGTTTGAAGAAGAAATACCGGCATACTCATCTAGCCCGTCTAGAATGATGTGACAGATTCCCTGATTCCCTCTAATGAAACTCTCTAGACCCTCTGGTGTCAGATCATCAACATCACTCAAAAGTTGGGTTTTGATAGCTTCTCCGATCGATGTAAGCTGACTTGTGTTTCGGAATTTCACAACAAACAGAAGTGGCAGTAGTTCTAATGCTGACCCCTTTTCTCTGTGAACCCAGTCGTAAGCTATCTTAGCGACAGCCGTGGTTTTTCCTCGTCCAGCTGGGGCCGAAATGAGGATTCGAGCTGGCAGTTCTCCGTTTACTTTCGTTGAAAATATTTCAGCAACAGAAACCTGGAGTTTTTCCTTCTTGTTCGTGTCTTGTCCACCAGCATCCTTCTTTACCATTGTGACAACCGTGTGCATATCTTTGAACTCAGCATAATCACTTTGATTCCATGGTGTCATTTGAATTTTGCACAATTGATTTCGGTACTTATTCTCCAACTTTTCGCGACATTGCTGAACAGTCAATGAAGGCGAGATCTTCTTACTGGAGATATCTGGAATGATGCAAGTTAATATTCATTCTTTCATGAGATAGTAAGATTGAAACCTAAATGAATCTGCAAACCATTATTCAGAAATGCAAAGCGTTATGCTGAAGCGGGGTAACCCGACACATGATCCGGCGACGATTACTCCGGTGACAAATGCTCCGCAAAAAGCGACAATTGCTCCGCGACATTTGCTCCGCCGACAATTGCTCCGCCGACAATTGCTCCGCCGATAATATTTCTGTCATGTGTTATTTTTGTTTTGTGTGATTTGTTTTGTTGTTGTTATTCAGGGCCGTAGCCAGCATTTTGAGAAGGGGGATGCGATTTAATTCCCCGATCAGAAGACACTGATTGAAAAAAAAAGTGATAAACCTTTGCGATAGACGCAATTCTTTCCTTCTTTTTTTTTTTTTTTTGGGGGGGGGGGGCAGGTGCAGAAGCTTTTAAGTAAAAGATAAACTTTTCTCAACCCTGAGTCGACCCTCTTTCAACAAGTAGTGATTTTTTTTTCTTAGGCAGAATTTAATTTAAGGTAATATTTATTCCCTTTTGGTAAGCGATGGTATATAGCGAGAGAGAGAGAGAGAGAGAGAGAGCTAAACATGTAGACTTATCATTAATAATGAAGAGCATCTCCCTGTTTAGTTAAATGAGCATGTTGATACCATAACCTGGCAGGCGAGGGTTTTAAACCAAATAAATTTTTTCAACAATAATCAAAGTATAGTATCAAAACAGAGTTTTCTTGCTGCAGGACGGGTCTGGCACATTCTAGTGAAGGCGATGTCAATTTCGTTTTTGGCGAGTGGGCGGTTGTAAGCTTATTTTATATTGAATAGCATCTACCTGCCTTCCACCCATATTCGTCTGACGTTTAGGAGCTGCACATTCGTCAAATGAATATGTTTCAAATTATAATCGCGAGTTAGCGTAGCAAGACAGTGAGTGTTTTTTTTTAATTCTCTTTTGATAATAATTATAGGCATATTTTTTACATAAAGTAACTGTGTCTTCTTGTCCCGTTAAAGGGAGGGCACAAACACATTTTAGAGGACGATCTTTGTTTGTTTTTAATTTATTTTTAATAGGCGAACAAGGAAGGTCAAAATCATAGGTTATAATCTTGAATATAGTTTTCTACATTACGCCCCTTTTGAATCAAACGGGCAAGTATTATTTCATGATTATTGTTTATTCCTTGTTGGTGAGCGAGCTTAGCGAATGGTCGAAATTCTTTGGCTTGCCATTTCATATTGAAAAGCATCTGCGTGCCTAGCATCGCTTTTTAATCACCGATGTACAAAAGGTATAAGCTATAGCGTAGCGAGCAAGCGAATTTTCATCCTTTTCATATAATTACTGAAACCATCTGCCTGCCGAACACCCCTTTTTGTAATTAATGATTATTTCACGAGCATGTAGGCTTATATTTCATACTCGATTTTATTTCTCATTTTTCCCGACGTGTCGCGACGCGCGCCGGTCGCGCCGGCAGAATTTACCGTCATTAATTATACCGACACCGTCTTGACACAAGTTATAGGCCAATGCAAAAATATGGAAATGAAATCTTCGTATATTCTTTTTTGTTTCCCTTTTCCCTTGCCTTTAGCCTTTTCCATTCTTCCTATCTTTTTTCACTGCAACAGGGAGCATTTGTCTTTTACGGGGCACTCCTGCTACGTCGGCGGAGCATCAATTGTTCAACGGGGTACTTTGGGGAAGGAGCAAGCCAGGAGCAATGTTGGAGCATTTAAATTTGACAGGGCACTTTTTTGGCGGAGCTGTCCGAGGAGCAATATTGTCGTCGGAGCAATTGTCGGCGGAGCAAATGTCGGAGGAGCAAATGTCGGCGGAGCAATTGTCGCTTTTTGCGGAGCATTTGTCGGCCGAGCATGTCATGGATTATGTTGCGGAGCGGGGAGATCCTCTACATGGCTTTCTCGTTCTCTCTCTGTCTTGTTACTCTCACTCTTTGTCTCCTCTCTCTCTCTCTATCTCTCTCTTTCTCTTTTCTCTCTCTCTCTCTCTGTCTCTGTCTCTATCCCTATCCATATTTTCCTCTCTCTCTCTCTCTCCCACTTCCCCTCTCTCTCTCTCTCTCTTTTCTCAATCTCCTTTTTTCTCTCTCTCTCTCTCTCTATTTCTCTGATAAAGATCTTCCTAAATATAAGGGTGACATGTGAATACTTTTTTGAATAATGTTACTATAGAATATAATTGTGTTAATTAAATCAGATTTAATTGTAAAAGAATCCTGTTTGGCTTTTTTTAAAGATTCCCAAGATGGTGCACATTATATCGAATATTACAATGGCAACATTTTATCCATGTTTTTATGCGAACATTATTTTTATGCAATGCTCTACCTTTACTAAATTGGTCGAAATGCACAATTGTCGGCATTTATAATGTTGAGGTCTTCGTAGAATCTATTTTATTTCATAATTCCTCGATTTGGTTTATGTTGTTGTCTCTGTTTCTGATATTGAAGAAAACACCTTAATCATACCGTACCCATCTGGCTATGCACTTTCCAACCATAACGTTTAATTTGTTTTCGAAATTCAAACAAATTAATTTATATTAATATATTGTATAATTTCAATATATAATTTTATTGCAAATATGGTGATAACATTCAGATTTCTGTATAATTATGTACCAAGAAATATGCTATAATGTGCAACGATGGCGACCAGACATATGCTGTGGCGGCGGTTGCTCTAGGCCTTATTCATCAGGGATGTGGGGTTGGGTTTTGGGCTGGGTTTGTGCCTAATAATAATAACTTTTATTTACCCAGGGTAGCCACTTCAGTTATGCAACTGTTCTTCCAGCGGGCCCTGCATAACATAATATGTTATTACTACCCTTCTCCAATCTAATATGCTGAGCGCCTAGCTAGAAGGCAGAAGGTCCCATTGTTATAAGTCTTTGGTATGACTCGGCCGGGGTTCGAACCCACGACCCCCCGTTCATGAGGCGGGCGCTCTAACGACTGAGCCACCATGCCTGGTGTTGGGTTAGGTGCGGTGTAGGTTTCTTAACCGGGCTTGGGATTGGGAATTTGATAAATGTAATGAATTGCCGCGGAATAATTGTAGCCGGAGCAGGTCTCGTTAAAGAACAATTATATATGTTATGGACAAATAGAGTTGCAATTGTACTACCATAATGTTACCATGCATAAGTTTTACGTGTAATTTTACTTTGTCACTGATGTATAGGCCTACTTTGTAAAAGAAACCGCAATTTTGCTCTTGGGCTGCGAATGTCTTCTAATGAAATAAACCATTTAAAATAAATAAATAAATTTACCAAGGTTATAGAAACACCAGTCGTGAATCTTCAAAGCAATATTTGCGTGAAAGAGTTCATTAGTACAATTTGTGTATAGCTTGTATTTATTCAGTTATGTTTTTTTTTTCTTTCTTGATAATTTTGTTTGATTGTTATCAACGTCATTCTTTATAATGTTGTCTCCTTTTTTTTGCAAAATGTTTAATTGCGTAAAAGGGAAAAACAGAGAAACTCTTAAAAAAATGTCTGACAGAAATCGGAAGTCATTTGAACCTTCGCAAACTTGGATCACCACTGTAGGCTTAATATGTGAATCTCTTATCGCCAATTTTGTTATTCGAACTGGACATTGAAATATCAATATTTCTTTCTGTTCTAAATAACCTATGAGCTATCCTTAAGATAAAGTCTGGATGGCATATTGTTGTATGATCCCCTCCCCTTTCCACGAAGCATAATCGCTGGTTTAATGCAATCATACCTGAGCTACTTTGCAGTGGAGTCGCCTCTTGGTCATGTGGGTCCTGCTGCTTTGGGAGATATTCACCTACAGGAAATGTATACATAGCCATTTATGATGTTATTTATGCATTCATGGCTCAAGAGATTCGAACATTAAAACATATCTTACATTTAGAAACGAAAAATATTTAAATTTCGAAAATCCAACAAAACACCTAAATACAGCTTGACTGCTAGACTGATCAAATTTGCTTTGAATATCATAAGCAAGCATACAATATATATATATATAATGTTCATTCAATTTCATTTAAGCTACTATTTACCTTTCGACAATTGTGTCCCCAATCTACCAAGATTCACTGCATGAAGCTTTGCTGCCAGGATCAATCGTAATTGGTTTGTCTCTGCTTGTTCAGTATTCCACTTGATCAGGATTTCCATCACAGCCTCAATGTAGTTACTTTGATGATTTGCGAGAATTGATTGAGTCCAAGTATAGGGGTACCCCATAGCACCGCATAGTTCAAAGTAACTAGTGTGAGGTATATCTCTGGAAAGACGTATAAGCTCAACTTCTCGTAAACGTGGTAAAGGCTCCATTGTTCTGTGACGGTCATAAGATAAATGCATTACACGGGTCAGCCTGGTGATTAAATCGAACCAAGGAGTTGCTAGGCGATCAATCAAGTGTTAAACAGATACTTATGAAACAGTCTTAATCATTTAAGACAGTGAAATATTTCACAGGGTTTAGATAAACTACTAGAATATTTTACCTAAATTAGTTATCCGAAGGTAACCCGAGACACTTAGGAATAGATTTTTCTGTTGATTCGACTAGAAATGGTCAATCATTATTATTATGAAGAACAAAATACGCCAATTTTGTTCCAGGGAAAATAATTGTTGTTAAAAATATGTTAATACCAAAACACTGAATTATTCATTGCTTTTTCTTCCAGAACCAAACTCGCAAATTATGAAAGACAAATATCGTTCTTTGTATGCATTTAAATGGGGTAGCGAATCTGAAAAAAATCAGTAGAGAACCAATATGTCAACCATACAATAAAGGCGATGTTAAAATAATTTTCATTTTCCCTGCATAATCCCTTAAGGTACAATGGATTATAATATTTAACTAATTCCCAGGTGCAAAGTTACATATGACAAATGTTTCAATCATATTTTTGCAAGAGTTATTCTTGCCACTTGTATTTGGGTTTCGTTTACGTAAAATATTTAGCTAACTTGACGCCTATTTTGGAAAGAGGTTCTTTTTGCTTGGTCCCTTTTGGCTGAACTTCTTATTGATGACATTGCATGTCAGTCTATCTGGATAACCCCCGGATCAAAGCGAATTATAAATAGTATATTTGAGATCTTGGACAGGGGCGGCGGAGTGTCTTTCAGAGTGCGGGTGCAGCAACAAAAAGGACACTTTTAGAAGAAAAAAAGGGGGGGCACTTACAAACGATCAACTAAAAGGGATTTTTTAAAATACGATATTTAGACATTGGTATTTACGCCCACGTTGTAATAAATACATGATCAAGCAAGATCTTCATCAATTTCTCTTTACGTGTTCCAAGATACTGCTCAAACAAATTACTTTGCAAGTGTGTGTGTTTAAATGAAGATTGAATTACTTTGTAAATTGCAATGTCAGATAAAAATGGGTACTTATTAAATGGCAGTCATAAATAAATAAAAAGGGACATTTTTCAAAATTTAAAAGGAAAATTTAACATATTTTTGTGGGTACTCATTAGAAAAGACAATATTTCAATTTTCATAACGAAAAAAGGCACTTAAAAAAAAGGAAATGTACACGTGTCATAGTAAAGGGCGTAGTTATCAGATTTTATATAGTGGCACTTATGAGAAGGGGGAGGACACTTGTCAAATTTAAAAGGGGCACCTATCTGATTTTTGAATGAAGCAATACTCATAGATGAAAAGAGGCACTTATGAGAAGGGAAAGGGGCACTTCACATAGTAAAGAGGTTATTGAGAAGCGAAAACGGGCACTTCTCGCAACTGAAAATGAACCCATGTTAGAGGTGTAAATGACACCAAACGTGACACCAATATTATGAATCCTACTTGAAAAAGTCAATTTTCCACGTCATAGTTCTATTAGTTGTATTCAAGGGTAGCAATGGCCCCTAAAATGTACCATGATCCCATAAAACTATGGTTGACGAAAAGGATATTATCTTCAAAACATACAGAAAACATCGCAAATAAATGTATAAGTCCCAAATATGATCGAGCAAACACACAATTGTTGTCATGTTAAAACTAACTAAGTAAATCTCGGGAAAGATGCAAACAAGGGTATACTTGAAGACAATAATTAATAACATATTGCCTGTTCCTATTAATTTAAACAATCTTAAAGCTAAACATGGGGATAATAAAAGGATTGCATTGCCCTAAACGAGAGAACAGTATTAATACTGTTGACGCTGCCGTGTGCAATCCAAACATGATTTCATCATCAATATGTACCAAAGTGATGCAAACATTCATGTTGAAAATATAATCAGAGGAGGAAAATGGGCGCTAATAAAAAGGGGAAAGGGAATTTATTACAAAGGAAAAGGGGGACTTCTAAACATTAAATAGGCACATGTCAGATTCTCATGAAAATCTATCTGAAATTAAAATATTACCTGAGTTACTACCGAAATGCCAATATAATGGCTGTTTTATTTTGAGGACAATGATTAGTGAAATCTGTGAATTTCAGGTGAGTTAACCATTTTTTTTCCAAACTATTTTCATCTCTGTCCCTTATAGACTGTAATGAAACGCAAGCCTCCAAAGCCTAGAAGCAGTGAAGACGTGACTTAACTTCCTAGCACATCAACAACTCCACCACTCATTGTGGCTGGTACATTTTACACTACATTTGTATATATGTATTGGTTTGCATGACATCTAAACGCAGGATATTGTCTACTCAATGTGAGAAAAACAAAATTATATTTTATTCCATTTTTGACACTAAGACAAGTTGTTATGTTAGGAAATTAGTTTGCGTTGTGATGTTCCTTTTTCCACCTGTATGAAAACCTGAAAGTAGAACAATACTACACTGCCACTCATATAGTTGGAATATTTTTTTGTTACGACAAGTTATGGAATTATTTTGACAATGATTTATTCCTAATAGTATACATTCTCAGTTTTTATTGAATAATAATTCGCCAGTGTTTGTGTTGCGTGACTGCTAAAGCATGAGTATGCTACTATGCTTATCAACTAGGGGATCTACGCGATTAAGTCATAAATGACAGTAATGAGGATTAATGCCCCACACAAGGGCAATGATATAGCACATCGACACGGTTGTGCTCCTGGGGCCTCACAGTTACGAGGTCATTACTTTGCCATCGAACCATGACTGTACGCAGCGGGGGCTAGGGTAGGGGGCAGTTCCCACATATATAAAAAACTGAGAAAATGCAATATATTATCAATAATTCATTGAATATTCCCCCGGTCCCCAACATATACAGTTCTTTTGTGTGCCCATGCCTTGAGCCATAGTTTTCCAATTCCTAAAATTATGCTGACAATTTACTTGTATACATGTACTGAAATGATGATGTACAGTGATATTACTATTAAGATCTTGACTAGTTTTTAAGAAAGCTGAGGACAACATTTGTTTAATTATTTCATGTGATATTTAGCATTTGTTTATAGTAACTGTAAAGAGGTCTTAAGTGAGATGAACTACATTCATTTTGTGTTGTTGTTTTGTTTGGGATTTTTGAACCCCAAAATGATGTTTAAAAATGTGTAAACAATCAAGATCAATATCATTTTTTTTCCATTTTATAGTATTAATATGTACAAAAGAAATGGTTAGTTATGCACCAATTACGTCACATGCTCATTTAACCGAGTTGCAAATTCGTCAAGTGATTTTCATTTCATTAACAATTCTTAACTTTTTAAAGTAGTCATTTGATTTTCCTCAAACCTTTTTTGATATGTTTTATTTTCTGTTTATTCAAAACGATTGATTTAATGTAACTTAACTAAAGATCATGTGCTGTACACTATGTACCTGGTATTTGGTATTTAAACAAAAATATGTTATATGTTGATTTGTAATAGTAGTACACCTGTGTAGCATCATCTTTATTTTTTTTTAAATATATAAATATTTAACTACATGTATGGGATTTCATTCGGCAACTTGGGAAGTATTTTAGTAGCAACTGAAGAAAGTAAACATTAATAGATTATAAAACAATTCTTTACACTTCGTGAAAACAAATGAAATTAATATTTTTTCCATTGTGTCAGGACTTGTATGCTTGGAAATGGAATTATTATGGTAAATGCCGAGATATTTTTAATACACAGTGCAGAGAGAAGGGGAAGGGAGGGAGGAAAGGAGAGAGATAGAGAGAGAGAGAGAGAGAGAGAGAGAGAGAGAGAAGGAGAGAGGGGAAAGAAGAAATAGGCGACAGAGAGCAAGGGACATTGGGAGAGAGAAAGAGAGGGGGAGACAGATTGGGATAGAAAGAGGAGATATAGAGAAAGGGACATTGGGAGAGAGGGGAGACAGATTGGGATAGAAAGAGAATAGAGAGAAAGGGACATTGGGAGAGAGGGGAGACAAATTGGGATAGAAAGAGGAGTGAGGAAAAGGGACATTGGGAGAGGGAAAGAGAGAGGAGAGACAAATTGGAAGGGTGAAAGGAGGAAGATATCGAGAAAAACGGAAAGAGAGTGGTGAGACATTAGGAGAAAGAGCAGAGAGAGATAGAAAGAAATACATAGACAGAAAAAAAGGGTGTGATAGGGGGGGGGGAATGGCAAAAAGATGAGGCCTTCTAGTATATGCCAATTTTAGTCCATAAAATAGAATGAAGTACACTGTAAAAAATAATTTGTTCATTGGTAATTTTTACGTATTTTTTCCATGTAGAATTTACTTGTAAACATTAGTTTTGCCACTTACGCACTAAATTTAAGTCTTGCTAACTCAAACTTTCAATTTAGTAGAACATACGTGGAATATTTAAGTAAAATCAAATACATAAGAACTTTAAGTAATTTCAGTTTGTATTAATTTAGTAATGTTAACTCAAAATCAGAAATTATACGTATTACTCAAACAATTTATGTTGATTATTCTTATCTTTTTAAAGTAAGGACCGATGCAGTGCGTAATAGAAATATTTACATAATTTATGAATATTCATTAAGACCAAATTAAACTCTTTTTTAAATAAAAAAATTCTTTTTTGTGGTTGAATGAAAATTTAAGGACTTTAAAACATTTACTAATTCATTTAACATGGCTAAGCAAAGACAAGACAATTTTTAATTGTTACCCAGTTCAAAACAAATCAAAACTTGATATTTCAGGAAATTGTCAACCAATTTTCCTTTTAAGATGCTACGATCAAGTATATATAACATTTGGAGCCTTTCAATATGTGTCGAATTGAAGCGTATGTAATAGTTTGTGATGGTAGTAGATATATATATACGGTTAAATCTTAAATAGAAGTAGTGAATGATTAGTGGATGTTACTTGTTAGATTAGATGGGTACCAAATCGTGCAATATGTAATCCTATCATAGCTTTTTTTTAATTATCTAAAATGATTACAACTCGATTTAACTGAGTAAAAATTTATTCAGCAAAATAAGTAAATTCTACTTAAGATGCCGTAGGTAATATTTACTTAATAAAAATAAGGCAATTCTTTTCCTCAATTTTATTGAGTTATTTCGACTATTATTTTTTTACAGTGTAGTGTACAATTAATGTTGAGATAAAGCTGTTTAAAAACATAGCAGATTAAACCAATATTTTCACGTCTTGGACGTAAAAAAACGAAAAATTGGTTGCATAGGTATACGTCAATACGGATAATCCTTCTCAAGGAGAGAAAAATATTACTATTAATACTATTGACGTATCATGCGTGAACACTATTTCATCATCTTTTTGTACCAGATCAATGCAGACATCCATGTTGAAAATATAAGTTTTGGTCCATGGAATACTACTGCTTATATATGTGATAATTTTCATATACGGACACATGTACAGTGTTGTCCAATCAAAATGCGCATCCTATAAACACAAACAATTCGTTCGGGATAAAACAAAATTACGTATGAATCCCTTATCCTATATTTTTTTTTCTGTGCGAGGCTCATATATATCATATGTCTAATCAAGAAAATGTGCTTTAACGATGGACATATTTATGGTGCCAAACAAATTCCTTGAAATATACGTAGTTTTGATAACCTCCATATTTAGAGTAAAGCACACTTTTCTACTTCATTGCGCCGTATACATGTGTGTTATATCCAACTTTAACATTTCTATAAGACAGGTTAATTACTTCAAACTCATGAACAAATTAATACCAACTGAAAATAAACAACAAATACATAGGCCTATTTGCTTTAAAAAAATAAATTAATCGTAATTTCTTACATTCTATCAAATTTTGCGAATAAAAGTTAAATTTTTAGTAAAGAAATGAGCGTGGCATCCACCTCCAACTTATCATTTAATATTTAAACATGGGTGTCATGCTTTCACCAAAATTTCTCTCCAAAGAATAAAAGAAATAACCGAAATTCAATCCAAAGTAGAAATAACTACGTCTTGGCTGGTCTACTACTAAAGATATATGTATTCGTGACTGTCTCTCAAGTGATTGATATTTTTTTTCCTCCAGGGTCACAATGGTATGCACGAGCAGATACAAATACCATTCCCCCTCAAACACACGCACATACACACACAAACACACACAGTCAAAGGGTTCGGGCGTGTGTGCGTTTCAATGTGTATGTGACGAATGCGTTAGTATTTGTTTATATGCAGCCCACAAAGGCGAAACCATTGCTATGACTGCAATTTCCGTAGATCATTTCCGCTGCATCCAAAACGGGAGTGATTTTGTTGAATTAGTGGTATCAATATAAGAAAAAGATCATCTGAGAGAGAGAGAGAGAGAGAGAGAGGGAGAGAGAGAGAGAGAGAGAGAAAGAGAGAGAGAAATTAAATGAGCGAGTAGGAGAGCCAACAAAACGATGAACGAGTGAGGGGGTGAGAGGTAGAGAATGATTACGTGATTATAGTGTTTGAGTGAATATGAGTGAGAGAGAGGAACGAGAGTTACTGAGAGGGAAATTTAAATATTAGGTGAGGGAGAGAGAGAGAGAGAGAGAAGTGTCGGGAGACAGATATAGAGAACAAATAATGTCGGATGGCTGAATGAGGGAGGGAAAGATAGATTGATTGCCATTGTGTACCAGTTATTATGTATGCCAAAAGCGAAACAAATTACAATATGTAATGTCTCGAATAGTAATGAAAACGAGTTTTAATATCAAGATTGTATTACTACTATACCTAACCACACGACACAGGGAATCCGTTATGCGTGAACCATATGAATGTGATTCTTTTCAGTGGACATCAATCTATGTTCTCGTCCCGAAAACATTGTGATTGCGCCCGTTTTTTTTCTTTAATCGGATATTTTGTTCTAGTTTAAAATAAAATAAACAAAAACAAAATATCTTAGGTGTAAATGTAAAATACATTTAAAAGAAAAAGCATAATATTAATAACTATAAACAAACATTTCAATTTGTATTTCATGTATCACATTACCATTTAAAGTGTATGTGACGGGGAACTTGATTGAAGTCTAAAAACATCCATGGAGGTTCATCACGATGTCATTATGAGTGGTCGGTCCCATCTGTGTCAAATGTTGCAGTATGAAGAAGATCTCCTGAAACTCCTAGCGATTCCCAAGCTGAATCCTGATTTTTGTTTGGGTTAATAGTAGTCTTGAGTGTCGTTATTTAAACCAGAACATGGTACAAGCTAGGTATGTTTAGCCTGACTGTTCATCCATACTTAGTCTTACAACGTGCTAGAATATCGCTAGTTTAAGTGAACCACGTCTCCAGCTGCTTTAGCTGTGTAGTATCACTAGTATGCGCAAAAGGCCATACTTGGGGGAGGAACCCTCCAGTTAACTGCATTTGAAGACGTCAACATAAGAGTTTTTTTTTATGTCTAGTGTTCGGTTGGTCAAAGGCTTTGGAGAGGCACAACTGAAAGCGCAATTTTGAAGAGTTACTCGAATCTGATGTATAGCTTTAGAAGCAGCTTATTATGTGCACTTTGCAAGGTATATGCATATGAGTATGGGCCTAACTACATTGATAATAATTTAGACAAGTAATCTTGGCGCTTTACCATGCAAAGGTTTGTTAACATGCAAAAGTATCTTAATTGCAATTATATGCCTTATTGGTAACCAATAAAACGTAATCGAAACGGGTGTTTTTATATGGGGACATTTGGAGGAATTGGACACAAGTCTTGCAAAGGCATTTTGAACACGCTGCAAATTCATTGTTTGTGAATCTGGCAAACCAACCATAGTGATTAACAGCTTACTTTATCATATTTGAAGGAAATACTACATTTGATATATGGTTATGAATTTATCGTTACATATTTTGGTCAGAAAGCTGACAATTTCTTTCATGAATTTGGGGTAGTTCTGCATCTCAAACAACTTTATTTTGGCCAGGGTATAGAAAATACATGGCATGTGCTAATGTGATGAGTATGAATGCATAATTTTATGTAGGCCTACGGTTTGGTTCTGAATATAGAGTGTAGATTTAGTCAAGTTCTTATTTTTGTCAACGATGCATATTTTCAAACAACCTGAACTGTAGCAATAACAACAACAACAACAAACAGACAAATATGATAAATGTACATTCATATCGATTTGAAGAAGACTTCTTCCAAACGATGTGCTGAGTTGTTATGTTTTGTTTTTCTCACATTCATTAAAACACAACCACCTCCTAAAACCACATGTACAACCCCTCCACCACACACACACACACACATCCACACACAAGCACATATTAAATAATAATAGCGTGTTAAACTTTTAATAGACAGAACATGGACTACTAGTAAGGACTAATATATCACAGCAACTCATACATACAAACTGTGTTAAATTGCGTTGTTGATATTTTGATTTTTGTTTGGATTTGTGGTATTTATTGAACTTTGATTTCTTCTTCATTATTTGTACCCCCTATATTTTGTTGCACACCCCTTAAATCAAATGTGAGGGATTGGATGGACTCCCAGAGGAACACAAGTTAACGGGTAGCCCTGCATTATTATTATTATTATTACATTAATGTGCGGCGGCCATCTTAGCACAATATCAAATATCAAAACACACGGGAACACCTTCTCCTCATTTTCGAAAAATCCGGACGGGGAACTAGAATCGCTTTTACATGGCTTATTTACTGAGACCAGATTCTGGTGTTTGTTTTTCTTCTATATTGTACCTTTGATCGAGTGCGTAATACTATAGCCAACGAATTCACTTACCGGAAAGGAAAAAAAAGGCGTGTATGCGGGCATAGTTCTTTTGTACATATAGCTATTACTACTACTATTCATACTTCACGTCAATAATAAGTATCATATGACTCCCGAGTACAAATGATCATATTTCCAAAATATAAAACAATACGAACTACTCACGTAATGCGTATAGTCAACTGGTAGGCTTTTAAGTGTAGGTCAGTGACGTCATTTACCGCCTATAAGGCTTTAGTTTAGGCGCATGATGGGTTGCTTAGATGTAATTGTATTGAGTAATAAATGACTTATAAACAACTGATTAAGACTTCTAAGGATGTTGTTCGTTATAATATTCAGTGTACTAAAACCCCGCCTTAAGCGTACGACGTACTAGTAACGGCTCAAACTGGTGTTAACTGTGAAAATGAAGAACACTTGAACAAGAGTAGTCTCATATACATCCTTCCTTGTACAGTGCTTGTTACTTCTCCAAGACTGGGCCAAATTTATTCTGATTTTGATGACTACAGAACTTTGCAATACACACCAATACTTACATGCTACATGATCAGCTTTGTCTGATCCATTCCACGCCTGTTCTTTTACAATGCAATCGGATGACCAGAACTTACCTTTATACGCAGGTTGTATTTTGCGAGCCGTTGCTACGGACAATCAATATCATGCACACGGTGAATGTAATGTAACATGAAATTCACACCACTTTGTTAAAATAAAAACAAAAACAGAACAAACCAACACCATGTTTATTTTCATTTTAGTATATGAAGAGTATATATTTCGAATCCTTGTTGTACTTTCTCTTCAATTAAAGTCTATTACCAAACAAAAACCAAGGAGGGAGGGTAAATAGGGCCTGCAAAAATCGACTTGCGCCAAAATTGCTCATGTGATGTTTGAATAAAACAATTGGGATTTGGGAGTTAATTTGGTCTTTACAGATCCAAGTAACATCCGTAACAAAACAAATCATGCACAAAAAATCAAATATCGAATATCAAATATCAACGAACGTGTGTGCGCGCGTCTGTGTGTGCGTGTGTGACTTTGCTTCTGCAAAAAGCATATGCAATGCATTTCATTTGATACATTCAATTCATTCTCTCACTCCGCTACTCCCAAAATAATACATGATGTAGGCATCACTTTGGCGCAAGTCGATTTTTGCACTCTCGCAAACGATGCCTCCCGTTCATCCAAGCGTGAACACATACCACACAAAAATGATACCAACTGATTTAGGATAAAACACTCTTTCATAATATGTATAATATTTACTGTTCATAGATGATTTTACAAATAATTAGCAATTGTCTAGGTGTAAACTTTTTTTGACTCACACGGTATAGAGGGTCACAGAGAGAAAAAGAAAGAGTAAGGAAATATTTGCCAGACAAAGTCTACGTAATCGATATTGGTTGTATTCCTCTAAGTTAAATGTTATGATAATTTAGTTTATTTGGCATAATAAACAACATTACAAATCGTGAATACAGATTAGGCCGGGACCTCTTAGAAGAAACTTGTGTTAGTACTTGAGGCCCTATCAAGAAATTCATAATATTAGATTAAATAGCGAAATAAATACAACTTACGAGGTATACGTACATTAAGAAGAACGGGGAAAGGACCGACCATTAACTATCACCCGGTATCACCTATGTATATGCACTCACCCACAATTACATACAAACACACCCGAGCAATACCCCCAAAAGGGAAAGTTCAGAATGAGAAACAAAAGAAAAGGAGGAGATGAGGAAGATATAAAGAAGAATAGGAAGCGATTGAAATGATAAAGAGAAGAAAGGAAAGAGGTCAGAATGTTAAAGCCCCTGAACACCGGCGTACTGATGGGGGGGGGGGGGACTTGAAGGGTGGGGTCGGGGCAGTTGCCCCCTCCAAATTAAATTCAAACGTGGTTTATTTCTAGTTAGATACCAGTAATTTAGAAATGTTGCTGAAATGACCTGATTTTCCGGGATGTTTGCTTTAACAAAATTGTAAATTATATTAAAACATGTATGCGTTTGTTGGAAAATTACGAATTTCCCCACTCCAAAATGACTATTTAGAATTCCTCATGTCAGCGCCTGTAAAATAGCAGGGCTCGGGGGCTCGATCCCCACCTCTCACTTTTTTTAGAAAGTATGTTTAAGAATAGAAGAAAGAAAGAGAGAAAGAAATAATGTCTAAGAGACCTGCCAGTGTCACAAATAAGACCATATATCTGACCGTAATTTAATGCCTAAAAGCCCCGAGCTTTCGGAGGCTCGACCCCTTGACTCAAGTCGGGAAACATTTTATTCTGCCTCCCCCCCCCCCCCCCAACAAAAAAACCTGTTTTGCTCATTACGCCACTACCTCTGAAAGGTGAGCCCCCTTGAATGTTTGCCCCCACCCCCCATCCCAAACTGCTTCCGGCGCGCACAGGCGCTTACACAAGGGGGGAGGGGGGGGGGTTGGAGGTCAAACACACCCCTCAATGTTTCTGTCAGTGGCGAATCCAGGGGACGGGGGCCGGGGGATCGGACCCACTTCCTCTCCCATCCAAACCAAACATGAAAAAAAACAAAACAATGTTGTTGTTTTTTTAATTCTGCTTTGTTCAAGGGGGGGGGGGGGGTGTTAAGTAAGAAAAAGAAGTATACACTATCCCCACCTCCCCCCCCCCCCCTGACTTATTCGCCGCTATATATTTGTTCACGAATTGGGAAAACAAATACATGCTCCCCACTGGCTTATTTGCCACCAAATATATTCTCACGAACTCGGAAGAAAACAATTAGGAGTCATTATCCCCTCTCCCCTCCCCCCCCCCCCCCCTCCGGGCTTATTCGCCGCTAAATATTTTTTCACGAATTGGGAAAAAAATTACGATTATGTATCTCATTTACCTATCTTGTATAGCATGAGTTATATTTTATTAATTTAGAAAATTGTTATATTAGATTTATATATCTTAATCTTCGGATGTATTATGGTCTATTATATTATTTACTTTGTGCATTATGTGTCATGTTATGACAAGAAGAAGAAGAAAAGATTTCCGCCGTATAACATTTTCCTTCTGTTTCGCTACACTGCATTGTAAATTGATTTATATGAGATATATATATATATATATGTTTACATATATAGAATATTGATTTGTTACATTGTATTGTAAATTGATGTATAATTATGATATATGTTTAAACACACATTATTGATGTACAATACAATATCAAACATGTACATAATATATCAGAAACAAATTAAGTTCGGAAATTTAAAACCTGTACTCACTTGGTTGGATGTTGGATTCCAGTGAAGTTGATGATTGTGAAACCTAGTGAAGATTTGACCTGACGAAGCTAAGCAATGGGCTAACGTAGGTTATTTCAGCTCTCCTAATTAGTAATAGTTATTCAGATCAGTATTTCGGCAGGTATTTGGCAACCAGTCATACAATCTTGGTTGAGATTGATGACATACAAAACGGACTTTACCAGGCCTATTTTGTAAAGTTAAGTATGAAATGCAAGCATGTACACACACAAAAATGTCGATAAATAGTAGTCTTTTATAACGATTTCCTCTTCATGAAATGAGAATAACACAAATTGTATCAGGGCAAGAAAGTTCTTCCGCAAGTAAGGTGGACGTATTTCTCCGATCTTTGGAAGACCTGTTAACCGCTCATAAAGAAGACTTATGTGGCACTGATAGTTGCTAACTTCGCTGTGCTAGATATTAACGCCAGCAAGTCACTTTTCAACGCCCAATAAAACATAAACATGGTATTATGCAAATGAGATCTCTTCAAACAACCAATCAGATTGATTGCCGCGTTTCCTTGACTATTTATAGCCAGTTTTACACACGGTTTTAGGTCACATGGCACCAGGGCAATATAACTACCATTGATGCGAATGTAAACGAATATAATTATAATTGTATAGGTGTCGTGGTATAGTGCATACGTTGTCTAACTGTAAATCACTTGGTTCGCGATTCGAGTCCCACTGCGCGCTATTGACCTGCCTTTGCCTCTCTCCACCCATGTGTTGAATAAGTACAGGAAGGAAGGGATTCTTTAAATCCAGTGAGCACTGAAATTGTTAGTCAAGCAGGATTAGTATTGAGGCACCTTGAGCTCCCTGCGTGATGGATATGTGTCATATAAAACTATCCATTATTGTTAGGCTATTACATCTGTTGACATAAATTTGCAATGTATCAATGTTCGCGGATAAAAAAAAAAAAAGTATATATATGTTTGTGGTCAATCATGACCTACCTACAATTATTATATTATGGAACTTGTCCTTAATATAAAATGAATAATCACAGTTTAGCTTGTACTTTTTGCCTCTTTTTTAGGGGGGGGGGAGGTGGGAGCTTCGCTTACAACTGCATTTCCAGAATATACTTTTTTTCTGAAAGTTTCTGATGGTCAGAGAGTACACTTGTATAGACCTTTCATATTAAACGCTTAATATATAATAGTACTAACGTAAGTAAAAATGTAATAAACCAACAATGAAGTGGTAAAGCTGTGTAAGAGAATGACAACAAAGGTATGATACGCGCTTTTACTGAACTCTGTGCTTTAAAAGAAGACATGTAAAGCGTATTACTCTTTCTTTGTTGGTAAATTGTATTTTGTTGAGGAACATTAAACAGCAAAAACATTAACAACGATGACGACTTAGACGACGACAATATATTTTGAGGACTGTTTTGATACGATAATGATTGAAAGCAGCGGGTGGCAATGTTTGAATTATGCCAACTCAGGAAGACAGAATTCGCCACCTTTTTTATCAAGTGGTACTTGTCTCTGTTGGGATAATCGACATTTATAATTCTGGTAACAAATTATTATGGCTTTACAATTGCGAAACCTTTGGTGCAAATACGCAAATAAATGCAAAATAAAGTAGGCTATCCCTGATAAGAACTAATTTGAATGAACTAATATACGATATCAACAGATCGATTCAGGCAAAGTCTATTCAGGTAAAAACTAGTATAAAACATAAACTAAAAAAAAACTCACTCAAAATGCTATTACTTATAATATTGATACTACTGTAGTGACTATTTCTCAATTTATTAATGAAATCAGGAAATTACTGATGTATTAATTTTTATTTCATCCGCTCTGCTTTTCAGTGGATCCCTCCATTTCCATAGGTTTATTTTAACACACTTACAAAAAACAACAGCATTATACTGGATAGTTATGTATACGTTCCATTTCATAACTTTAAACCATGTAAAATGTATTATATTATCGAATATTGAATTGTATATCTGATTCCTTGTCAAAATTACTGTTTTGTTGGAAGTGATAAAAAAAACTGAACAGAACTGAAGAAAACAAAAATTGGGGCCTTCTTTACTTAAGCACAGTGTGAGTTGCTTCATATTAATGATAATTGAATAATACATAACGTATAAACCACTGATATATGTTGTCCGCTATCACTGGCGTCATGAGCAAAAACGTTTGGGGGAAGGGGTCGACAAAAAAAATCCGCATCACCCCATTCTTACTCTTTTTTTCAAAGTGGGGTCTAGGGGCGGAGCAAGAGAAGCTCAAGGGGTATGGGCATCAGTGACGGATCCAGGAGGGGGCACAAAATGGCATGGGCTACGTGAAATATATGTAAAACGATGAAGCGACAGAGCGATGTTTTAGCGGCGAGGGAGCGGAGCGACCAAGCGGGGGTGGGTGTGGGAGGACGCCCCCTCCCCCCCCCCCCCCCAGTACGCCAGTTTCCGTTATAATACGATATGTACTAAAACCCAGCTTGACGTGTACGACGTTTTGTAAACGGCTCAAACTGGTGTAAATGTGAAAATAAACTTTAACAACAGTCTTTTAAATCATAATTCCAGCCGAATTCAAGAGAGCCTGGATGCTTGCATTGAAATCTCCTCATTCGCCACATGCGATGTAAATTGTTCGAGTCTAGAAAGTATTTAAGTTCCCAAAAACCCTCCCTATTCCGATGAGAGAGAGACATACAACACCCTACGAGGAAGTAATACCACACAGCGTCAGCAGGTCTAGTTGAACATGATACAGTTCATGAAATGCAATTATTATACCAGTTCCTCCTTGGGCAATAACCCAAATTTCAACTGGGATCAATATGCTTCAGGAAGGCCCTGGTTTGCGTTACCGGGGGAGGGGAGGGGCATCACCCCCCCCCCCCCCCCCGCCCCCCAAATGGCATAAATATGAAGTTGAGTTCTGGTCATTCGATTGCATTGTGAAAGAAACGGTGTGGAATCAACCAGAAAAAGGTTGATCATCTAGCATATAAGTATTCGTGTATATTGCAAGGTTCTGGATTCATCAAAATGATAAGAAATTTGGCCAAGTCTTGGTACAGTTACCTACAATTTACACAGAAAAATGTACATGGGACTACACGAACACGTGGCGTAAAAATTCGTCCTGATTTTTACGATGTTACATGACATATTTAGACTATGAAGGCATTTGAAGAGCCATGCTTTTCAGGGAACATGTTTAATTTTGATGTTCTTTCACACTTGCATAATAACGCTCACAAATTATTTTTCATCTCTTTCCCAGGACTCAACCTTCTCTTTAAAGGTTGGCTGTACTAGTTCAGCCAGAAGGGATCAGACTACCAAGCTAGCCAGCGAGGTCACTGTGACAGGTGGCTAATTCATTAAATCAGCTCTCAATTAACATAAGGAAAAAAGGAACATGGTGGACCAACAGGCACCGATTGGGGAAGTTTTTTTATATAGAGGGTGCAAGTACCTACAAGAAGAACAGTGTGGCTTTAACTGAGGAAGAAAGAGTTAGTCATTTGACCAATATCATGCCTACATTTCATGCGTTTCTTCGCTTTAATACAGTGATTAGTTACCTTCTTGCTACCAGGCTTTTTCCTGGTCGGAAACCTGTCACGAGGGGTGAATTGCCCCCTTGCCCCTCCTTCATATATACATCTCCAACTCCTGCTCATCCCGGAAATGAGTAAGGTTATACAGTGCATCATAATTGAAATGAAAGTGAATTCTGAGGTTTTTGGTCTTATCTGAAGAGATATCCGTCATGAGGAAGGATGTCGATCACAGACGAGGATGAACTATAAGCTTCTAATTGCTAATATTTCACCTGATGTAAAAAGCATATTTATAAATCCTTTGTTCGTTTATAGCTTTTCCTTTTTGCTCTTGTTTTCTTGGCAATCAGGAACATTTTTGTGGTTAAATCCTGATATTATCAATCATGGAGACCTAGTTCTGTTTGCACATAGCTATTTTGCAATCTGTGTTTTCATTATATTAATGTTATATAAAAGGTTGAATGAATGAATAAATATGAAAATAATTACGAGTAATAATTCAATAACATTGTTATCAGTTTAATGACCTTCTAATTTGAAACGAATCAAATTGATAAAAAAAAAGATCAGTAGATGGGGAGGGGGGATAGAAAGAAGAGACGGGAGTCATGAATATAAAGTCTAAATATTTTTGTTTGTTGTTCATGTGTTCTCTGTGTATGCATGAGTCTTTGAATTGTGTTATTATATAGGTTATGTAGTATTTATGATAGTTTAAAGTATAGGACTGTATTTCATTAATGTCCTAT
The DNA here is from genome assembly GCA_035222895.1 of Strongylocentrotus droebachiensis. Lineage (NCBI taxonomy): Eukaryota > Metazoa > Echinodermata > Echinoidea > Camarodonta > Strongylocentrotidae > Strongylocentrotus > Strongylocentrotus droebachiensis. The sequence continues at coordinate 66,873 of JAVYIG010004961.1, forward strand.
TTTTTTCAGTTAGAGTAAAGACCTTTAAGAAAAGAAATATGTAAAATAATTTACAAAAAGAATACAAGCATTCTATTGAAGTTGCTGTCTTTTTAGATAGTTAAAAAAATATAAAATTCGAAAATACTCCATTTGGTCCCCTTAGAAAGTAAAAGGGGCATATCAGAAAAATGAAAAGGGGCACTAAAAAAGAGGGGGTAAGGAACATGTATTACGAAAGAAAAGAGCCACTTGTCATACCTAAATAGGGCATTCATTAGAGATATAAATGGGGACTTATTAGAAGGGGAAAGTTGCGATAATAAGAACGTGAAGGGGTATTTATTACAAAGGAAAAAAATCACTTGTCAAAGTAAAAGTGGCAACTATCAGATTTGAGTAGGGCACTTATCGGAGGTGAAAAGGGGCACTTATAAGAAGTGAAAGGGGCACTTCTCAAGTAAAAGTAGCACCTATCACATTAAGATAAAGGCACCTATCAGTAGGGAAATGACAATTATTAGAAAGAGAAAGGGGCACTATCAAATTAAAAGGCATTAAGAGGCAAATAAGGGCACTTCTCGCACCCGAAAATGGGCCATCATCAGAGGTGGAAATGGGCACTAAAAAGAAGGAGAAAATAAATTCATTACAAAGGAAAATGAGCAGTTATCAGAGGTGGAAAGGGGCACAAATGTGAAGGGGAAATGGGTATTTATTACTAAGCAAAAAGGGCGCATGTCAAAGTAAAAAGGGCATTCATTGGAAGGGAAAATAATTACTACTAAGAATGGGAAATGCAAAATTATTACAAAGGAAAAGGGGCACTTGACAAAGTAAATGAAGCAAATGTCAGATTTTAAAAAGGGCACTTATCCTAGGTAAAAAGGGCCGCTTATGAGAAGGGGAATTATAAATATGATCATGCCAACAACATATTTCATTTCTTCATGTTAATCCTCCAGCACCAACCAACCAAACAAAACTTGAAAAAGATGCAAATAAGGGTAAACTTGAATACCAACATTATAACATATTGCCTGTTGTTAAGAAATTTAATTACAAAAATAAAATAACTTAAAATAAAAATAAACCCAGGGGATAATAATAGGATTGCATGACCAGCACTATTGACACTACCGTGTGTAAACTATTTCATCATCATTATGTACCAGAATGATGCAAACATCTATGTTAAAGAAATAAAAGTTTTGATCCTTGGAATACTCTTGCAAATATATCAGATAATTGCCACATACGAAAACATGTAGAGTGTTATATACTAAAAATGCGCATCCTGTAAACAAAATCAATTCGTTTAGGATAACATGAAATGACGTAAAATCAGACTATCTGAAAATTTCTTTTCTGTGCGTGGCTTGATAACATATATATCATATGTTTAATCAAGAAAATGTGTTTGACAACGGACATATTCATGGTTTGTAAAGAAAATACTCCGTGAAAAAATACGTAGTTCCTTAAATAATGTCCATATTTAGAGTAAACTACACTTTTCTGCTTCATTGCACCATACAAATATGTGATATATTTAACTTTGAAATGTATATTAGACAATTTAATTACTGCAAACTTATGATACAATTCTTAAAAAAACTGAAAGGTCTTCAACAGATAACACATATTATTCGAAAAAATAAAGGGTGTGGAAATGTGTGCGTGTCGGTGTGTATGTATTAAGGGATCCTTCTGAACAGCCTATACATGGACAAAACCACTGCTATGACTACAATTTCCGTAGATCATTTCCGCTGCATCTTCAGGTATTGCTTTATTGGGGGGGGGGCTGGGGCGACGGGGCTGTACGCCGGCTCCATGCTCAATAAGTTTGATGCGGGTTTATGAAAAGAGGGATTAACTGAGTGTGTTCAACAAAAGAAGAATGGGAGAGAGAAAGAAAGAGGAAGAGGAACGAAAGGGAAGTGAGTTTGTTGAATTAGGGTATAAATAAAAGAATGATATCAATTGAAAGACAGAGAGAGAGAGAGAGAGAGAGATAAATTGAATGAGCGAGTGGGAGAGAAACAAATCAATGTGAATGGATGAGAGCGAGCCAAAACTGCAGGAGAAACCCTACAGTAAAAGGAGCTCTTGTCAAATCTAAAACAAAGGCGTTTTGCGGAAGGGACAGGTGCAAGTATCAGAAGAAAAAATACACTTCATAGAATAGAAAATGGGTGCACGTCAACGTCAAAACAGGCACTTATCATAGTGGGAAAAGGGGACACTTATTATAAAAGAAAGGGGCCAATCGTTGAAGAAAAAGGAGCTCCTATCAGGTTTTAACAGGGACATTTATTAGTGGTGAAAAGGGGCGTTTATGAGAAGGTGAAAGGGCTCTTATTAACACAAGAATGGGAGCACTAATCACAGGGAAAACAAACACTTATTCAAAACCAAAATGGGGTACGTGTCAACATAAAAGGGGCACTTATCAGTGGTGAAAAGAGGCACTTATTAGAAGGGGCGATTCCCAAACTCAGTATTGAACAAAGGCGATTATAAGAGGTAAAGGCAGTACTTATCTGAAACGGTAAATGGCCCTTAAATGAGTACTCACCCCATTTCTCCTGGTGTGCCCCCTCTAAAGTAATAGCCCATAGCGTCAACAAGTCTTTAGAAACGCGATCAAATTTTGGACTAAATAATTATAAAGGCATTTAATAGGTGCCTCGCCTGCACGAATTCACACAAAATAGATCTGCATTTCTGACGGGTCTCAATGTTGCACTGTAGGGGAGGCGGAGCGTCTTTCAAAGTAGAGATCCACCGACAAAAAGTGCACTTTCTGCAAAAAGAAAGAGACACTTACAAAAGGGTTACCTCAAAGCGGAGAGAAAACAATTTTAGTAATTGGTATACACACCTGTTTTGTACCATGGATGATTTTAACATTTCCTCTTTACTGCTTCAGCACCATACTTTGCAGATGTCTGTGATTGTCTGGAGACTCATTTGCGAGCGAGCATAGCGAGCGAGCAAAATATTATGACAGGTGAAGCTGCACACAATTTAAGGGACAATAAGATACTTCAAGCGACTGAGAGCATTTTATAATTTTGTTACTGAATGAGAAAGGCCTATTATAAATGCAAGCGAGTGTAGCAAACAAGTTTTGGGGAAATTCGAGAACAAACATGCTCTCAGTCGCTTGAAATATCTTTTTGTCCCTTACATTGTGTGCAGCTTCGTCAGTCATACTTGCTTGTAGTTACCGAAGAACATATATATATATTCGGAAATAGTAGAGCAAAATTAGATACAGAACTTAAGACTTTGGTATGAAATCAAGGATATTGTTTCCTTTCACGAACCAATTATCCTTCCGTAGATTCCACGCCCAGGAGCCCTTACTAGCTTAGGTCTGCAATTACTCCTTTTGAATCTTGCTTCTCTGCTATATCCTCATGTATTTAGTTTTTTTTTTAAATATTTTCTTAAAGAGGTTGTTATTATACTTTTTAAATGTTTTTACTACCATCTGCGTTAAAACAGAAAACATTCTTATTTATACATTTTTATATAACTAACCAACAGATTTTTAGGTGAGCCATACAATGTTTACAATGTATTTTTTGTTCATCTTATTAATACTATTCGTAATGTCAATGTTGCAATGCATTCTTTCATCTTTTTATCGTCAATTTGTATGTATTTTTTTATTGTTGGCAAGATCCCCCTTCTCTCCTCCCTCTTCTTTACCTCTTGCTGCTCTCTATCTCTCTCTCTCTCTCTATCTCTCTCTCTCTCTTTCTTCTTCCTCTTTCTATTTTTTTTTCTCTCTCTCTCTCCTTCCTCTCTCTCCCTTTTTCTCTCTTTCTCTATCTTTCTATCTTTCCTGCTCTTTCTCTTTCTTAACTATATATCTCTCGGTCTCGTATCCTTTCTTTCTATTTGTCTTACTTTCCTTCCCTCTCTCCTCCTCTCTCTCTCCCTCTCTCTCTCTCTCTCTCTCTCCCTTTCCATTTTTAACCTCTTTTCTTTACATCTTTTCCTTCTCTCTTCTTCCCCTTTTCCTTTGTATTTTTGCTTTTGTTTTACATTTGGTACAAAATTTAGGATAAACATGTGACATAATACGTGTACTTATACTTATGTGAATGATACTGTTTTAAATTGTACTCTCGTTTTTTAAATGCAATGTATATCCATGCGCAATTCAGAATAGGTAACTGCGATGCATGATACAATAAATACCATACCATACCATACATGAAACACAAAGATTTACACAGAAATTGTTATCAATAGTAATCCTTTATGACTATATTTTTGTTTAACATGGAAATAATTAATATTATGTTGCAAGAATATTCATTCACAGGTTCGATGACCGAAACCCATTGGGCATTCAGCTATAGTTATCTACCAATCGGTATTGCGAAGCCTAATTACACTTCAAACCGACCAAAATAATGGACATTGTATACACATGAAAGTGGTAATGACACATTTTTGTTTTGTTCTCTTTTCTTTCTATCTTTCTTTCTTTCTTTCTTTCTTTCATTCCCTTCTTTTTCTTGTCTTTGTTTGATAATGATTTGTGAACCTGACTGCTAAGAAAGCATTTATATGCTTGTAAGATAACACCGAGCGGACATACGCTTTTAAGTTCTCTCCTAGGGACTTGGTTTTAAATGAGGATGAATGCCTTACCAAAGGACTTGAGCGTATTGACTTGGTTTCGAAACTGAGACCTCGCGGTTTCGAGGCCACTGCCCTACCACTCAGCCATAGCGCCTCTTTTCTTTAGTCACTTTGCTTTCTTTATTTTCCTCTCCATTTGTTTTCTTCAATGTTTTATCTAATATTTTTCATATTTTGGAAGGGGGGCCAGTTCGCAATTGTTCTTAAAACGAAACAAGAGACAATAGTTCCTAATTTGTTTTTGTAATCATCCAAACAAAAGCATTTAAAATCGTTAGTATATTCAAGCACTCTGATCTTGAATGTATTTTGCAAAGTGACAGAAGCATGATTATAACACTGTAACAGTTGTTATAAAGAGATTTTCAGATTGTGCTCATACTTGTCGCGGAAATAAAACACATCCCGTTCTTTATTCAGCCTAGCTATCAACGCAACGTACAGCTTACTCTGTTTTACATAAATAGGATATCAAAATTAGAGTAGTAGGCAGGGTTATCAAGAAATTGAAACTAGTATTACAAATCCGAAATCAGACAAAAATAGCCTACCGAACACTGTAAGAGCACTATTTTAGGTGTACGCAGCTTCAGAATGTTACAATTATATAGAAGAAAGTATACTGTTTCAGGAAGAGCTAAAAACTGAAACTCGACCATACTAACACAAAATATCTTTAATGAGCTCTAGCTTAAAATCTCACCATGTGTTATTTTGTGTGGTTTAATGTCGTGCCTGGTCATATGTCTTTTCTTGTCGAAAACCTAATCGTAGCCTAATCTTTCTATAGCAAGGAACATATTAAGAGGGCGCTCGACAATACTCCCTCGTTAGTGCCGTTGATTATAGTTTGGCCAACACGGATTGAGTTGGGCCGAATACTTTTTTTTGCTAGCACCAACAATAGAACGAAGTACCTACTATAACCAAGTTGGCCAAACTCTGTGTATAGATGGTTTTGATCCTTTCAAAAGACCTTTCAAACGAAAAGATTTGTGCACTTCCAAATAATAAGTTTATTCACCCCCCCCCCCCCCCCCCTATTCCGGTCTCAATATATGTATTATTCTAGATCCACTCCTGACCTCTATGAATAATGATAACATAACTTGCATGACCACATATCAGTTGTCATCTCTACGCGCTTGATACTAATAATATTATTTTACCCATGCGCACATCGTATCTACGGACTGAAAATGCCCCCCCCCCCCCACCACACTCTGTATAATCTTTCTTTATTACGTCATCTCTCGAATATGGGCAGTGGAGGGGGGGGGGGTCCAATCCTCATTTGTGACTCTAGAAAAATAAGCCAATCTGAATGGCGAACGTTTGAAATAAATCTAACCCATAATGAAAGTTTGAGATAAATGCGTTTCTCAAGTCAGCACTTTTGCCAATAGATTGTAACAAAGTGAAGGACAACTGTCTCATTTGTCGTGTAGAAAATACACATTTCTTCTATTTTTCTCCCATATGCCCTCTCCCTTGGGGTATTGCTAAAAATGCATCATTTAAAGCAAATTATTACAAGTCCTCTGACAAAAAAAGATTCCTCCGATTCATCCATTCAACAAATAAATGAAATGTTCGTATTTGTTTGTGTTGGAACGAATAAGAAAATTGTATATCACTACATCACAGTGACATTCCGGTATGGCCAATTTGAATTTCCCTTAAGTGTAGTGATTACAACTCTCAAAATGTTATAGCTGTGATACCTTAGGGACGATAAGAAATGCACCAGTTACACGTTGTCTCCTGGGTATCGACTGCACAGTTTTTCATGTGGTTTATTACTAAAGCAGTCACAAGGTGGCGCTAGAACAACTCATCCCTTCTTAATAAAAGAGTCATCAATAATGTTCTGATATCTGTGATAACAATTATGTTTGCTTTTACCACAATTTCGGGAATCAAGATCCAGATTTATCACTTGCCATACCATGATAACTCAATGTTTATATATTTTCTTGTACATATATCATACACGTAAGTTTTAACTGTCGTATAGTTGTAATAAAACCAATGTTTATTATTTGCATTGTATCTTTATGTCTTTGCTATTTGATCACCTTTTTTAAGAACACATACATATTAGCATTTATTACAATTTGTCCTTAAACCACCACTACTAAGGAACCATTTGTTTCCAGCCTACCTTTTTGTAATTGTTGTTACGCCACATAAAACCAACTTATATTATATTTCAATCGTTAAATGAGTAAGATATGTTCTGTATTTGTGTGAATAAAACATGAAGCATTCTACTTTTGATATTTCTAAAACACAATAAACATGAGCTTTGATAACATTGTGAATACTCTTCATTACAATAAAATAATAGCAATAAAAGTATTCAAACCTGAAAGTAGTTTTAGAAATTATAGTACTAACATAATAATGGTTATATTGGTCATTTAATAACATTTCTGTTTAACTGCTCTATTTTTACAAAATATTATAAACTGGCATACGTACAGTTATCGTAAACTTTGTAGAGAAATGATGTTATAGATGATTGTAATGAAGAAAAAGAGATGCCAAAAATCTTATTTATAACTATATAATATAGGCATTTGAACATATACTTTATACGCCATCTACGATTAGTACAATACCATTTTATTTTCACTTACGATTGCTGTTGCCCATTGGTGCAATGTTTCATACAAACAATCACTTTCTTTATTATAATACAGATTTTCTGAAAAGCTTAATGAACAGTAGTACTTTTTATTGCAAGCATAATGCTAAAATGGACTGACAAAGTACATTATGTAGGTTGGGTTGCATATTTATATGATATAGATACTTTTAACATATCTGATGTTTTCTCATTATATCTCATTACTTTTCTCACTCCATTTATCGATATAATTCTCAAATAAGGTAGTTCATGGATTTAAGCAATACATGCACAAATTGCCATTGACATAAGTATATTTATTTTCACAAGGTCATTCACTACATCGAGACCTCTCATACGCACAGGTGACAATTTCTCATATTCACCATTGAGGGCGTGTAAAATAAGATATATGTATGTTTAAAACTCAACAATAGCTATAAGTGTGCATGTTATGTATTATTTTGTAATACAATTAATCCCGTATATCCTGACTCTTCAAAGACTAGGGGAAATAGTCATATTGCAGTTTAATTCATTTTAGAAATTTAAAAAGCTATTCGTAAATCATGAAAAGGCACACAAATTGATTATTTGTATTAATGCCTAAAATATATATCTAGTCTTATATAGTCTTATTCATAACATTCTTTTTCTAAATGTATGTTTCTGAAAATCCTCAAGAAAAATCGAAACAGCAGGGTTTTTGACGAGCTGACATCATCTATGATCATTAGACTTGATTTATGAAAGTGCAAAGAACATGATTTTACATAAGTGTGTCTTTTTATGGATGTAAAGCAACCTCCTGCCTAGATAATCTGATAATCTGGAAATAAACAGTCAACTTATTTCAATTATGAACGTGAAATGGGAAAATAAGGTACATTCAATATCATACTTTTTTTTTTTTTTCTTTATGTGTTTTATTGAACAATCAAAAAATAATCACAGTATTTACAGGTTATTATAAAAACATTACAAAAAAGCAGTAAAACGCAGATCAAAACCTCACGAAAAGTAAATTTACAACATTTACAACATTATAAAACAGGATTGTAAGACAAACTTCCATTTTTTAAAGTGCAAGGGCAGTTTGTTTTTCTTTTTTGCAATACGATATTCAAGATCTTTATTATAGTCAATGTAAGTTCTGAAACCTTGAAAATTGGGTATTTTACTTTGAAATTTGCATAAATAAATGTAGTATTTAAGCATAAGAAATAAATATGTCAAAAACGTATCCTTTTCATAGCCAAACATTCTTTCAAATATTGAAAAATTCACTACTTTATTAATCTTCTGATTAATAGTTTTAATGGTATCATCCCAAATGGGTTTTACAGTCTGACATTTGATGAAAAGATGTAGGTAAGTCTCGGGTTCATTATCGCAAAATGAACAATTAGGAGAATTCTTTCGTTTAATTTTGAACAAGAATTTATTTAAAGCTATGGCTTTATGAAATAGTTTGAAATAAAATGAGCGAATGCGAGTGCTTATAGAACATTTGAAATTATCAATGTGAATCTTATCCCAATCAACAGGGTTAGGGTCAGAATGTTCTTTCCAGAATGTTAATTTCTTTTCGGGAACATGTGGCTCTAGTATGACATTATAAGCATATTTGGGAACCTTCCTAGCTTGCACAAGTGTATTGACAAAGGCATCAAAGATTACATCATGGTTCAGATTTGATGAGACCAACCAATCAGAAGGAACATTTTTCATAAGAAAATTGTATTTCCTCCTATCCCTAGGATTAATATCATAATCAAGTATCAATTCTTCAAAAAGTTTGCTACCAGGGTGAGGAGGATTAAGCAAATCACTAATAAAAATAATCCCTTTATCAATCCAACCCTGATACAAAAAATAATTCTTGGATTTTGAGCTAATATTCTTATTAAACCAAATACATTGACAAGATCCAATTGAAGAAAAAGCCATATCAAATTCAGCTTTCACAAAGTTTTCTCTAAAAATGTACCACGTTCGAAGGGAATCAGCTAATTGACTCGAATATAATTTGTTCAAAATTTGGTCAGGGGCATGAGCCTTCCATAAAATGTTCTTTTCTTTATTGAACTTTACTAAAACAGAAAGCTCAATGGATTTCCATAAGCTTATATAATTATCGTCTAGTAGCAACTTAACCCAAGACATTTTCTGAGCAATAGCATATGAATAGGGGTCAATCATTTTTAAACCACATAACGAAAAATCATTACACATGAATTGTCTTTTGACCCTATCATTGCCTCGATTCCATATGAACTTATACAAAATTGTATTCAATGTTTTAAAAAAAGATTTTGGTATCTTAATACATAACACAGAGAACATATATAAAAGTTGAGGCAACAATAGGGTCTTTACGACACAGATCTTCCCAACTAGGGATAAATTTCTAGCGCGCCAACAATTCAGAGTATTTTCAATTGACTTAATTTTTGTCTTATAATTAAGGTCAAATAAACTGTTGGTATTCAAAGAAAAATGTATTCCCAATGTCTTAAACGATTCTTTATTCCATTTTAAACCCGTTTCAGATAATGGTTGTTGTAGAGATCCCCGCTTGGAGCCAATCCATATAGCCTCTGATTTATTTAAGTTAAGTTTACAACCAGAACAACCAGAAAATTTACCAATGGTATCAAATAATGAATTAAGAGAGAGAGGAGACCCATCAATAAAACATGTAGAGTCATCTGCTAGCAGGGAGATTTTCAGATCATTACCTTCTATTGGAATACCTTTAATATTAGTATTTTGACGAACGGCAAGTGCCATCGTTTCAATGACTAATAGAAATAAATATGGGGATATTGGGCACCCTTGAAAAATACCTCTTTCCATATTGAATTGTTTAGTGAGATTTCCATAATTAGTGACATAACTTCTCCTATCCGAATAAAAAGTGTGAATACAGTCAATAAACTTACTACCAAAATTGAATTTTTTTAACACATGAAACAAAAAGTCATGAGAGACACTGTCAAATGCTTTTTGAATATCTAGAAGTAAGATAGCACCAGGAATGTCATTTGATTCAGTATATTCAATTATATCAATAATCAATCGGATATTGGTTCCAATATTCCGTCCCTTTAAAAACCCAGACTGGTCAGTGTGAATTAAGTTTGAGAGACACTTTTTAAGGCGGTTGGCAAAGGTTTTTGCTAAAATTGTATAATCTACAGTCAACAAAGATATGGGTCTGAAATTTTTTAAATACAAATTATCTTTATCTTTTTGGGGGATCAAAGTGATAATACCGTTCCTCTGGGAAATAGACATTGATCTGTGTTGTATTGAAAAATTAAAAGAATCAATTATCATATCTGAAATATCATTCCAAAAAACAACATAAAATTCCACAGGTAGGCCATCAAGACCTGGTGATTTATTGTGTTTCATTGAAGTAATCGTTTCCAGAAGTTCCTGTTTGGAAATAGGAGTTTCTAAAATGTCTTTATCAGCATCATCCAATTGGGGGATATCAATATGATCCAAAAATGTGTTAATGTCTTCTTGATTGTTGTCTCTATCTTGTGATTTATACAAATTTTGGTAAAATACATGGATTTCCTCCAACAACTTTGTTTGATCTACAACAAAATCATTGTTATCATTCTTAATTCTAAAAATACTTTTCTTTTCCCCTATTCTTTTTTCCAAATTACAAAAATATCTTGAACTCTTTTCTCCTTCTTCTGCCCAACGAATTCGGGAACGTATAATCAGACCTTGAGTTTCTTGGTCCAAAATTGTATTCAAACTACTAGTTAATTCGTCCCGTTCCAAAATAAGTTGATCATTATTATTATCAGAACTCAATTTAAAATTAACTTCTTCTATCTCTTTTATAAGATTATCTTTACTAGCATTTCTTTCTTTCTTTTTTCGGGCACAATATTGTATACAAAAGCCGGTGATTGTACATTTTAAGGAATCCCATAAAGTGTTTGGGTTAAATTGGGTATCAAAATGGATGCGTTTAAAATCTACAATTTTGTCCTTAATATGTTGAATGAATTCAGCATCGTTACGTAAATATGAACAATTTAATTTCCAAAAGCCTCGGCCTTTCATAGGTTTAGCATCTTTAAAAATCAAAGTAACAACTGAATGGTCAGATTGAATTCCTGGTAATATCTTAGACTGAACACAATTATTAACAAAGTTATTTGAAACAAGAATAAAATCAAGTCTAGAAAGCACCTTTGGGTTTTTTTGGGGTCTGGTATATTGCTTGAGTGTTGGGTGAAAATTTCGCCAGATATCACACAAATTAAATTCTTCCATTATTACTTTTATTATGTCGCTCGCCCTGTTATTAGAATGAGTGACCCTGCTCCCTTGATAGTCAAGATGGGTCAATACAGCATTGAAATCTCCAGCACATAACAAGGAAGCATGATTAAATTGTTCAACTCGAGCAAAAATTTCAAGAAAAAAATCAGGGTCATCATTGTTTGGACCATACAAATTGACTAGAAGCAGGGGAATATCATTAATGTTAACAGAAATTATCAAATATCTACCGTTTGGGTCAACATATAAGGAATTTAAATCTACAGAAACACGGTTACGAATAAAAATAGCTACACCTCTGCTATTTGAATTATAGCTTGAAAACCATGCCTTTTCACCCCATTGGGAACGCCAAAAACTCTCATCATTTTTAGAAGAATGAGTTTCTTGAAGAAAAATAATATCACTTTCAATAAATCTTAGATAGTGAAAAACCTTTCGTCTCTTCATATGATCTTGAATCCCTCTACAATTAAAAGAACTAAATTTTATATTCATATATGTTTTGTATTAGGTACAAATTAAAATTAAAATCAATGACTTCATGAAAATGTTTTAACGACAGATAAACTATGTGTATATATGAAATAGTAATACATGCACATGAACATGGAAAAGCCTGCATATAAAAGCAAGTACAAAGATCAATGGAGGTTACCATATAGAGCAAAAAAAGCTGCAAATAGATGTAATTGAAGTCTGCTGCGAGAATTATAAAAAAATGCATATCTACAACAACAACAAAAAGTAACAAGTAACAAAAATAACCAAACACGGCAAAAAAGATTCACAAAAAAGGACTAGAGTGCCTATGCAAAAGATCGCGCGGGCAAGGACCTCAAATCAGCAAACGGCCCCAACCAAAAAAGCTGCATGCTGTGCAGCCATGAGTCAATTCAGTTTTAATAAAGAAAAATTAAATGATAGTAGTGACCTTCCTTGATAAAAAGTATAAACTTGTACATTGTACAAAGCAATGATACATGGTACTGAAGTACCATACATGTAGGACTAACTATAACCTGTTACTGCTGTTAAACAACAACAAAAGGAGCTTCCCTCTTAATCTTATCCATCTCAAAGGGACATACAGTAAAAGTATTAAAATATTCAACAACAAAAAACTGACTAGTTCACTAAACCATGTATAAAACTAAGAGACTAAATAAAGAAGATCTAACTTAGACTTCAAAGCAAAATGATACACATAAATTATGGTAAAGTACCACTGTTTTTAACGAACAAAAAAAAAACAAGCTTCGCTCTTATCCATCTCAAAGAAAACAAATAGTAAAAGTATTAAAATATGCTAAAGAAAAAACTTGACTAAGTCGCTAAACCAAGTATAAAAATAAGAGACTGATTACATGAAATCTTGTCTATAACTAAAATTCAAAAAGAGGTACAGTCCAGTGAGCTTGCAAGTAAATCATGATAACCTAGAGGTATAAGTCTTAAAGTCCTACTCGTTGACTCGGATAAGTTTTCCACTAGGCATGTCCCTGTAACACAGACGATCGGGGTAGGTGAAAAAAGGGCGCTTACCCTCTTTCTTTAAACGCTGAAAGATAGGGACTTTGGTCTTTCTCAGCATCTGGATTCTCTTGGATAAGTCGTCTGCGACGAATATCTTATGGGAGTTGTAGAGCGACTTGGTTGCTTTCAGTTTATCGACGCAGGCTCTTCGCACCCTTTCTTTTGCTGTGTATGTTGCGAATCCTACGTGGATCCGCCGAGGTTGAGACAAAGTGCGTGATTCATCCAGGTGAGTAGGGGTTCTATGATATCTCTCTATCTGAGCGATGTCTTCCTCACGTCCGCCAACAAAGCCGAGGAAATCAGTGATTGTTGTCAAACAATCTTCTTTTTTGCCTTTCTCTTGGATACCAAACACCACCAGGTTCTTCCTCCTACTTCGGTTCTCTAGGTCGTCTAATTTGCCCACAAGCTCCTCGTTTTCTTTCTTAAGTTGTTTCATAGACACATGCAAGTTCTTCATTTCAAAATCAATGCTTTCAAGCTTCTCATCATGATCATTCACCCTCTTTGAGACATCGCATAATTTCTCATCCAGCAAAGATTCGATGCGCTTGTCAAGGCGCTTCTCAAACTCAACAAATCTCTTGTTTTGGCGACCCTCAAATTCAGCGAAGTAAGAAACAAACCATCGTGGGGGAGCATCCCCCGATGGATCGGAATTCATGTTAGGTGCGTGCAGTGATCGCTTTACTGTTGTCGAGTACATGGATTTCTGTGCGTCACTAGGGGGGTCTACCGCTCGGGAATCACTCCCGAGAGAGTCGGTGTGGGAATCAGTCCCGCTGCTGTGCGTTTGCTTGAATTTCTTAGAGATAGGCGACGATGTTTTTTCACTTAAGCCAGCGTATGAGGAATCGTTTGAGGAAGACATTTTGTTACGAAATCAGCCTGGAAATGTTATTGATCAATAATGCAATGATTTTATCTCTTTACCTTTGGTCACCGTCGGTCAAAGTTGACTCACAGCCGGAGAGCCGAATTTTCACGTCATCACGTGAACAGCAGCCATGACACCCTCTCTCTTCAATATCATACTTAACAATGACAATACATAAAGCATATCTAAATATAAAACAACATGCTGCTTAGATAATTTGAAAAAACTGTAATAAGGAGTGAAATTATTCCAAGTATTATGATAAAAATGAGGCACGAGTTACATTCAATAACATAAGTATCAATAACAATGCATAAAGCTGGATAGCAGGGAACTACATTATCTAAACATGAAGATGAAATAAAAAAAACTTAATTCCTCCTGGAAGTTAACATGATGACAACTGAATGAACATGATCCGCATAGCTGTAATACAGAAACAACCCGGTTACAGTAGGAGATGGGTTAACAAACACTAGGAAGTAGATCAGGTATATATCAGGTATGAGACAATGCAGCATGTCAACTTGACCGGGTAGTGTGTAGTCATCACTGGAACTCATCCAATGTGAGAACAAAACGATATCAGGAGTAAGGCAATACACTATGTCAGCTGCAGCTGCACTGTGGCTCAATCGGTGTGGGTAATGTGGTACATCTGAATCCCACTGGAAACATCCTGAGCGAGAAAACATAATGGAACTACGTTAAGAATAATAATATTCAACGACATAAAAGTGTATTGTTTACATATTCACTGGATTTTACATATAAATGATGAAATATTCTTTGCTCCTCTGGTTCATGATAACACCAGGAGCTGTAGTCTCTTTATATCTCTATTTCAAAGATGTCCCATTGGGACTACGTCTTATTCCATTTTTCGCCTTGCAAAAATTAAGTCTTGTTGATGAATTCATGTTTCTGGTTCCTATTTCTATCTAGGTAATGATGTGTATTGTAAAATATAAGGAGTTATTTCCCGAAGGCATCAGTGAATTCAATTATCATGTAGCTGGGGTCTGTTGACTAAATATGAATCTGGAAAGAGTTTAATGGTTAATCTTCATTCCAGATTAACATGATGTTTTTCATTTGCTATTTCGGTAGTCATAATGCGAAGAAAGTATGAGTCTTATAATAAAGAAAGCATAAAAAGACTTATGAGCAACGATGGGACCAAGATGTTATAATCAACATACGGCATAGTCATGAAGGCATACACCAAATTAACATCATTTTGAAAAGAAAGAAATCAATGCTCAAATTTAACATTGCATCAACGAATTACCGAATTTATATTTTCAAATCATTTATTTTATTATGATAACTGGTAATGAACACACATCTATGTTTTATCTTGAGCTTACGCAATGCGGAAACGCAGGGGCTATATTATTCCAGTGGCTAGGCTTGGGTGTGGGCAAATTGGGAGACTCACACCACTCTTACTTGGTGAATGAAAAGAAAATTAACAATACCTTTGACTAGGGGATGGTGGAGAAGGTTCTTCTTATTCTTCTTTTTATTCTTCTTCATCCTCCCCCTTCTTACACTGTTATTTTCGTAATGTTTTTACTTTAGTTTCTCTCTCTTTTTTATATGCTCTAGGAAGCACAATGTGTACGTCACTGCTTTAAGGCCCTGTCAAACAGAGGGGACGCATGGGGGACGCACGGCCAGCGCTTTGGAAATTTGCAATTTTGGCCAGTGCGTTGTCGTTCGCTAGGTGTGCGTCATCATTCGTTACTCGTTCGTCGAGCGTGCTGGACCAACGCTATGAATACGCCGTCATTCGCTGTGTGCTTCGGGATTTTTTGAGCATGCTCAAAAGTGTGCGCGGAGCTCGACGCATGAATGTGCACGCCAAAGGGACGCCATGCCCCCCCCCCCCGGGAAAAAACGTGCAAATTTTCGATGACAAAAACCAAACAAATGTGCACACTACCCCCCCCCCCCCCCCCCCCCCCCCCCCCCTCTCCCCACTGAGCGAATTTTCGACCGGCGCGAATTTCAAATTTTCGGGAGCAAAACAAATAAAATTGGGCCCCCACCCCTAAGAAATTCTGGATCCGCGCCTGGCAGAAAGGGATGATTTTGGAAGGGGAAAATAACGAAGGAAACGTTAACAAAGAAAATGGGCCCAAAATGGAAATAAATTTAGAAATTAAGTATCAACACGATACTACAGAATTTAATTAGCGTCACAGCGGTAGTTATACAGATGAACATGATAAATAGTGAAAGAGTACAGTGCACACAAGGTGGAGTGATACTTACACGATAAACCCGCACCAAGAGGTTGCCACTTGATGTGTGAAGACCTTCGAAATGAGATTCCAGTCTTCCGCCCTTTTTAGTTCCACACTTGAATAACCTATGTTCAGAAAACAGAGTGAAGGTGCGTGGATGTGAGAGCAAAGAGACAGAAGCACAGAGAGAGAGAGAGAGAGAGAGTGATAACCGGGGGGGGGTCGGATATATATATATAGTATAGAGCCAGATATCGAACAGAAAATTTAAGTATGAGAAACATAATAGAAAACATAACAAAAGATATATGACATAAATGTACATTAAAACTTTTACAGGTAAACATCCGACCCGAAATAATGATACTGATGATGATTAATAAGATATTGACAATAATAATGATGATGGTATTAATAGTAATCAACGCAATAATAATAATAGATTTTAATGGTAGGGCTACTGATGATTATAGTATTGGCAAGAATGATAATATTATCATAATGGTAATTGTTATAATGATAATAATAATAATAATATTAATAATGATGACAATACATGATAATGATAATTAATTTGTATAAGGATATAGTTTGGATTTTAATTCAACATAGACTTAAATTGTTTTAGTCTCCGACGGTTTTTAATACTACTGCATATGAAAGGTCAATACAGGCATTCACATTTTATTCATTGCTACTGTACAGTGTACATTAAACATATCTAAAATAACAATTGAGAGCGATAATTAAACAAAAACCCCAAACTTTCAGTTAAATACTTGGCAATTACACCCACGTTTTAACCTATGCATCCCTTCACGCATTCGTATCATTATGCTTTACTACACCAGAGTAACTGAATAGAATCATCTAGGATTTGAATATATTTTATACAAGATTTGAACAAGAACGTACTTAATCACTGACATCGTCTTCACCCGTCTGCAGCACTCGATGAGGTAAACCAAGTCTTCCTCGTCTGTGCACTTCACCCAGTCAAGATATAGCTGCCGCAGGTTCTTGGTTTGTTCTCTGATCAGAAGACCCAGTCCTCTCATCGTCTCTCTCGATACACGGTTCTTCTCTGAGTGGGGTGTGCACGGTGCTGTAAGGTTGATGCGTGTGAGCTGCTGTCCTCCGGTCCGACGAAGACCAGCTGTGATCTGAGGTATGTCTGTCTCTGCATCATCGATAGTGATATCGATATGTCCCAAGCCAGGAAGCGATGAGAGCAGAACTTCATAGCTTTGTGACGTCACTCTCTCGGCTGAAAGCTTTGTGACGGATGGAAGCTCAGGAGGAGATGGAGGGAAACTGAGAGAGGAGTCTGAGATGGTGAGTAGGTTCAGTGAGGTGAAGGATCTGAGACAGGACCACAACTTCTCGGTTATCTCAGTAGATAGCTGGCAGTCCTTGATTTCCCACATATTAATCTGTGACGACATACAGAAAAAAGAAAATCGTCATTATTACAAAATACAAAGTACAAATTATTAAAAAGGGAGTAAAAACTAGAAATATGAATACATTTCTGAAGAGAAATCGATTGTTTGGAGAGGAAAGAAAAATATAAAAAAACATCAATAACAACTTCCTCGAAATTTGAAGTACCTGGTATATCGATCGACACGCGATTAGGACTAGAATGATTTAACTATCTTAATTAAGTTTTTAGCTAAATTTTCCTATCAAAATCGTTAAATCGATATATTTTATTTGTAATAGAAGATAGGCAAAATGTACTTTATAATAATAATAATACTAGAAAATATTTATTAAGCGCATGATAAATACTTTTTTTTTTCTATACAATGATGACAAATTTGAATATATAAACAACATAATAAATAACAAAGTAGATAAACAAATGACAAACAAATATTTCGGAGAAAGTTAACCAATTCACCTATAATTACACTTAAAGGGAGTGTATCATGGGAAATACTGGAAATCAACGTCTTCTTTTGGACAACTGCACATAAAGGAGGAGAAGAAATTAGCTGGGGACCGAGGTACACTCACATATCATTTTAGAAAGTGGACAAATTTAGAATAGCTTCGTGCAGAATAAATAAAATAAGGAAGGCGAATAGAAGCAATGTAATGGACATGGCTGATATAGTGGTCGAGATTCTCATAAAATGTAGGCATGTTTTCAGTGGGTGTTTGTGTGGGTGTCTGTGCACGTGTGTGTATATGTATATGTGTATGTAAGTGTTTCTATGGGTGTGTGTGTGTGTTTTTAATGTCTTTTTATGTTCATGCCTTCTTCATGCATGCATGTTTCATGCTTTATTTGATGTAAATAGTAAACTTTATTTGTATTATTTAGATGTGAATGTAAAATCATATTATATATAATAATATTAACATGCAGATTATTTTATGTTTTGATTTTGTTATTGTTTTGTTATAGTTATTTTTTTTTTGAAAAGCAATGGAGAAAATAGAATATCATTGAGGAAAAAAATGGACTTGATTAAACTGGGTCAGCGCGCGCTATAGCGTTCGCGAAACATACCTAAGTGCTCCTTAAGCTTCGGTTTTGCACGCACGTGAATGCTGCGGTCGCGTCGTCCGTAGTCGTATTATTCCCGATTGGCCCCGGGTAGGGCCATGGGAAAGACACATAGTCTCCTCATGACACATTCCCTTTAAGTAAAACTTTTTGACATTACATATTACGAATTCAACAAACAGACACCCGTATTATGTTGAACCAACCTCCTAACCAGCAAAAGGACATAGAGCTCTAGGAAACACTCGAAAACAAAACAGTTTTCAGGGTTCTTCCAAAGCGGTCAGTGCTCCCAACAACTCGAAGCTGGTCAGGAAGTTGGTTCCACGAGACAGGCGCTGCCGTTGAAAAAGCATGAGAACATGATACGTGTTGGTTGGTGTGGTAGGGACAGTCAGGAAATTCTTTGTTGAGGAGCGGAGATTTCTACGGGGTATGTAAGAAAAAATAATATCAAGAAGATATGTCGGGGATTTGGGAATCATTACCCTGTGACACAACTTAAGAACTTTATTAACATTTATTTCTTTTACTGGTAACTAATGAAGGCGAGTCAACATGGGTGCTAATGGATCTCTCCCCCTTGCTCGTTCAACAAGTCTCGCAGCAATATTTTGCACAATTTGCAATTTTCTATATCTTTCTCGACTGGACCAAACGATAAATCA
Organism: Strongylocentrotus droebachiensis; assembly: GCA_035222895.1. Taxonomy (NCBI): domain Eukaryota; kingdom Metazoa; phylum Echinodermata; class Echinoidea; order Camarodonta; family Strongylocentrotidae; genus Strongylocentrotus; species Strongylocentrotus droebachiensis. The sequence continues at coordinate 86,323 of JAVYIG010004961.1, forward strand.
GACTGGACCAAACGATAAATCATTACAGCGCGAAGCGCGGAAGCTTCGACTTTTCATTAAATTATTATAGAAAGAAGACGATTCGTTGTACCGTTCTCGAAAATTGTCCTCGTCTGAATTCAGTTCCCCCTCCTCTCCCCCGCGCGAAGCGCGGAAGCTTTGACGTTTCCTTAAATCATTAAAGAAAGAAGACGATTCGTTGTACCATTCTCGACTCTTAATCCTTGTCTGAATTTCAAAAATGTTCTTTGTCTATTCTCTTTTCTTCCTACGTCCTCTTCCTTTTCGAAAATAATTTAGTTTCCCCCTCCAGCGCGAAGCGCGGAAGCTTTCACGTTTCATTAAATCATTAGCGACAGAAGACGATTCGTTGTATACCGTTATGATTTTTAATCCTCGTCTAAATTCAGTTTCCCCCCTCCCGCGCGAAGCGCGGAAGCTTTAGAGAAAGAAGACGATTCGTCGTACCGTTCTCGACTCTTAATCTTTGTCTGAATTGCAAACAAATCTTTGTCTATTCCCTTTTCTTCCTATTAACCCCCCCCCCCCCCTTCCGCGCGAAGCGCGGAAACTTCGACGTTTCATTAAATTATTATAGAAAGAAGACGATTCGTTGTACCGTTCTCGAAAATTATCCTCGTCTGAATTCAGTTCCCCCTCCCCTCCCCCGCGCGAAGCGCGGAAGCTCTGACGCTTCATTAATTCATTAGAGAAAGAAGACGATTCGTTGTACTGTTCTCGACTCTTAATCCTTGTCTGAATTTCAAAAATGTTCTTTGTCTATTCCCTTTTCTTCCTACGTCCCACCCCACCGCCCCCCTGGCTTCGCGCCTGCGGTCAGATGAACACATCATGATACCTTGTCCGCCCCGGGAGCTCAGGGGTTTAAGGTTTTATTTTACGGTCAGATTAGCATTCAGGGGTCCGCCTTAGGGCCCAAGGCGGGGTCCAGGGGGCAGAGCCCCGGAAGTTCAGGAGTTTTTAGGCATTTAATTACGGTCAGATGAGCATTATTTTGACACCTAATTGTTACAGTGGCAGGTCACTAATTGGCTTGGGGTTCAGGGGGCGGAGCCCCGAAATCTCAAGGGTTTTAGGCACTCAATTACGGTCATATGAGTATCAAGGGGCCCTCCTAAGGGCTCTTGGTTGGGTCTAGGGGGCAGAGCCCCCGGAAGCTTAGGGGTTTTAGGCGTTTGATTACGGTCAGATGAGCATTTTTGATACCTTATTATTTGTGACACTGGCAGGACACTATTTGGCGTGGGGTCCGGGGGGCAGAGCCCCCCGAAATCAGGGGTTTTAGGCATTAAATGACCGTCAGATGAGCATCTAAGGGCCCGCCTTAGGGCCCTAGGTGGAATCCAGGGGGCAGAGCCCTTGGGGTTTTAGGCATTTAATCATGGTCAGATGAGCATATTTCGATACCCCATTATAATGTGACACTGGCAGTGAACTATTTTTTCTTTCTCGCTCTCTTTCTTTCTATTTCTCTTTAATATACTTTTTCAAAGAAAGTGTGGGGAGGGGGGGGGGGGGCTCGAGGATCCCGATCCCCGCCGTTCCGCGGGCCCTGATATGTAGGCATCTCAAGAAGCATTTTCTTGCCTGGCTGTAAATTCAGGAATTTGTCATCCCCCCCCCCCTCCCCTATCAGTACGCCAGTGCCCCCCCCCCCCCCCCCTCCGATCTACACCTTGTCGGCGGGAAAATTGCAACACTATACCTTTCTTCATTCTCTTTTTTTTTTCTAATTTCCCTTTCTCTCCTCTTTCCCTTTCCCTTCCCTTCCTTAACTCTCTTTTAGGTTTGCTAGGGGGGGGGGGGAGGGGCAAGGTCATTTTGGTCCCCACCCCGCTCCACATATTGTTGGCGGGATTAACCGCAACTGATCTCCGCTTCTTTTCTCCCTTTTCCTTCCTTCTCTCTTTTTTTTGCGGGGACGGGGAGGGGGAGGCTAGGGCCTTTTGCCCCCCCCCCCCGATCCACAACTTGTTGGCGGGAAAATTGTAACTGATATCCCCCTTCTTTTCTTTTCTTCTTCCTCTTTTTGTATTGAGTATGCAGCCGTTGCCCCACCCCCTAAGCCCCTCCCCCATCAGTACGCTAGTGCCCCTCTCCCCCGCCGATCAACACCTCGTTGGCGGGAAAAACTGATCTCCCCCTACCTTTTGTCTGCCCTCTTTTGTTTTCCTACCCTTTATCTTTTCTTTTCCTTTATTCTTTCCCTTTCCTTCCTGGAAGACAAGGCCCTTTCGCCCCTCCCCCCCCCCCCCCCTCGAACTTCTTCCCCCCCTTTCTTTTCTTCGTTCTCCTTTTTCTTTCCCTCTCTGTTTTTGTCTCTTTCCCTTCTTTTCCTTATCTCTCTCTCTCTTTCTCTCTCGCTCTCTCTACTTCTTTTGTTTTCGGGGAGGGGGGGGGGGAGGGGACTATTTATGAAAAGTACAATTACAAATATCCAATCTAAGCCAGAAAATTATCACTTTTGGCCCCCACAATTGACAACATTGATAGCGAAATCTTTAATTTGTCCATTTAATAGCTACCACCAACCCAACAATGTATGTATTTCCTTAAGCTTAGAATCCATGGATCATTTTAAGATAACAATCTCAATTTTGATGAAGAAACAAATCAAGACCCCCCTACATGTTGTACGTATGGAACGTTCGGTCGCAAATCCCAGCATGCACAGCCCGAGTGGTGGGTAGCATGTTATCTCCCGGCAGTGCTTGTCGCACCATAATTTTATCAAACGAATGCGTTTTCACTGGCTGCCTGCTGTAGCAACAAGCAGAATCGACAAAAGACTTGACTCCGTTTCGTTGTTAATCAGCCATGCATGAATTCTTTCGTCTACAGCTGATTGTCAACGAAACGGAGTTAAAGAGAAGGTTGAGTTCTGGGAAGAGGTGAAAAATAATGTGTGAGCGTTATCATTCTTATTATGCAAGTGTGGAAGAACATCAGAAAAGACTTGTTCCCTGAAAAGCATGGTTCTTCAAATGCCTTCATATTCTAAATATGTCATGTAACATCGTAAAAATCCAGGATAGGATTTTTCACCACGTGTTCGTGTAGTCCCATATACATCTTTCTGTGTACAGTGTTTGTAACTTTACCAAGACTTGGCTAAATTTCTTGTCATTTTGATGATTCCGGAACCTTGCAAAACACACAAATTATTATATGCTAGATGTCGATGATCAACCTTTTCTGGTCGATTCCACACCGTTTCTTTCACAATGCAATCTCATGACCAGAACTCAACTTCATCCTTAAGTCTTTTGTTAATTCTGTTTTTTGCTTCGGCAGGTAACCAGTGAAAACGAATTCATTTACTAAAATTATGGGAAATGCAAGCACTACTTTGAACAAACAGAACTTTGTTATTCCTAGCTCATTTTTCCTGACTGAGGTGTCATATGAAAGGGCAGAAACTCAGCTTTCTAGAAATGTGATTTTGTCTTTGAAATTCAGATACCGTCCGCCAAATTACTTTTTGGTTTCCTCTCTTCAAAATATTTTAACTCACTCATGCATTGTATGAGTTGCATCAAAATAATGAAGGAGGAGGATCTAAGCTTTCCAAATATGTGTCATTTTATTGATTATAAATGTGACTAAGTTATGATAAAACATCGATAATTCTCGGTTTCCTTTTTTTCTGGGACGCACTGTTATATATATATATATATATACGGTGTTAGTCAACAAAATTTACACCTAGAACAGTTAATTATTATACATCTCATGAAAGAGCGTTTTATCCCAAATCATTTGGTATCATTTTTGTGTGGTATGTGTTTGCGAGAGTGCAAAAATCGACTTGCGCCAAAGTTGCTTATCTGCTGTTTAAATAAAACAATGGGGATTTGGGTATTAAATTGGTTTTTGTAGATCCAAATAACATCTCTAACAAAATAAATCATGCCACACATACCAAATATCGAATTTCAAATATCAACGAACATTTGTGCGCGTGTGTGCGTGGTGTGTGTGGCTTCGCTTCTGCAAAAAGCATATGCAACGCATTTCATTTGATACATTCATCTCATTCTCTCACTCCGCTAATCCAACATAATACATGATGTGGGCATCACTTTGGCGCAAGTCGTTTTTGAACTCTCGCAAACAATGCCACCTGTTCACCTAAGCGTGAACACATACCACCCAAAAATTATACCAAACGATCTTGCATAAAACACTCTTTTATAACATGTATAATAATTTACTGTTCATAGATGATTTATAAAATAATAAGCACATTTCGAGGTGTAAACTTTTTTTTTTGACTCACACGGTATATATATATATATTTATTTTTTTAAGGGGGGGGGGGGTCAACCGCCCCCACCAGTACTTCATTGCAAATACCTGTCTACTGCTAGTATACTTTCATTTCTGGCATGAACTAAATTATATAATGTGTCAGGTAAAATATGATTTATAAATATTGACCCACCTGAACTGAAGTTCATTAATGTTTTTCTAAGAAGTGCTCTTTTGGTACGTTACCTAATCGGTAGGAAGTGTGAATGCCTTTCTTAAATGTTACGGAACAAATGAGGCGTACGGGCATGAACAATCAGAGCATACTTACATCGAGTGCATCTTGATCGTAGTTTAGTGACCTAGACAACCTACAGCATTTCAAAGACAGAATAAAGAAAAACATGTAACCATTTTAAACGTTGTGAATAACAAATTACGACCAACACCTTTAAAAATGAAGACAAACCTAGTTTTATTCAACATGTTACTTATGGCTCATCGTATGTGTGACCTAAAATAATCTTACAGCGAATATTGTATGTTACCAATATTAATCAGAAAAATTATGAAATAATTTTGATCTGACAAATAATAATATGAAAACCATTTTTTTTCCTTAAAATCATATCCATTCACAGAGAGCGGTCCCAACAATTGGTTGTTTTAGTAATTACCCGGGAAATATGAGCTACACAACATTATATTCTTTTTCAAAATTCAACCATTTTTTCCCCAATGCTAAATCTATTAATGATCAGATTATTTACGTTTTCTTTCAAGAGCATTTTTATATTTCCTGTTTATAATCTTTTTTTGAACCGTTGAGAGGATAGTAACATGATTTAAAGGTCCACTGTACTACTTGCAGCTACTTGCTCCCTCTATATAGAAAACAATGCCCAATCGGTAACCATTGGTCCCCTATGATCCTCTTTTTCTTATGTTAACCGAGAGTTGAGTTGATGAGATAACCACCTGTCTAGTGACCTTGGAGGGTTGTCTAATCCCTCCTATAAACTAGTGCAGATAAGCTTTAAGGACTAGTTTAATGCATCTAGCAAATGGAAAAATGCACGGTGATGCCCATATTAATAAAAATTGAGGAGAAAATCGAAAGAATAGGAAATTGTTATCAATTTAACTTGGCTGAACAGTCACTCACTGTTCTACATAAAGACCAGCTGACATTAAACGCGTTGAAGACTGGACAAAATCGATCACTGTTTCCTTGGGTCCGAAAACTACTCTGGACAATTTCTCCTGATGTCCTCCGGACAGACAGTCTGTATAATTGAGAAGACCCAGTCCTCTCATCTTCTGTCTTGACATGCTTGATACATTCTCTTTCAATGGGAATGAATGAAGGTTGATGCATGTGAGATCCTGCCGTGTCAGATGTCGACGTAGACTAATCTGGATCTGGGATATGTCTTCTGTATTTGCATCTCCGATAGTGATATCGACCTCTTCCAAGTCGGATAGCGATGAGAGCAGACCTTCGTAGCTTTGTGACGTCACTCTCTCGGCTGAAAGCTTTGTGACGAATGGAAGCTCAAGAGGAGTTGGAGGGAAACTGAGAGAGGAGTCTGAGATGGTGAGATGGTTCAGTGAGGTGAGTGAGCTGAGGCTGGACCACAACTTTTCGATCATCTCAGTAGATAGCTGGCATTGCTCTATCTCAAGCCTAGTATTCTGCAATGAAATGCAAACAGACAAACTTGTTAAGTTAATAAACGTCGATTTAAATATTGAGACTAGACGTGTGAACATATAGAATCCCAAATCAGTGAAGCTGAAAATACAAGTATTAAATTCATATTACGATAATTAATTTAGTTCTTTCAAGAACAACAAAATGCAACTGTTTTGCAATTCACCTTGATAGTTAAATTCAGAGGATTTCCCTTTGTTCAATATTTCAAAGTGAAATGCATGCACCCGTACTATAGCAAAAGTCACTCACCTGGACGGTGCTCTTTTTGTTTAGAGATCCACCTCCACTCCTACAATTATATTTGAAAAATAATGAGGGAAATAATGTGATTCAAGCAAATCTTGGGAAACGGTATTAAAATATAAATAAAGAATGCAAGTGAACTGTACATTCCCTCTTTACACAGGTAAATTAAAGCAACAATACTACTAATAACAATAATTATAATATTAATAATTAAGTAATATGTACTGCCTTCAGGGCAATACGACATATATTGCCCGAACCGAAGGTGAGGGAGATAAATGACAAGTCGTATTGCCCTGAATTAGGCAGTCAATATTACTAAATTAACCACATTAGATATCTAGAGCAAACAAGAATATTTCAATATCTTATACTCTTTAAAATATGTAAAATACAGTAGCCAAGGTACACTTACCAGGGTTTTCTAGCATTAAAAGTAGCAAAAACATCGTCAAACCAGCACTGTGCATCCAGTGCTTGACGACATTTTCGATACACTGCAAACAGTGTGCCTTGGGTGTGATTATTACATCACAATAGAGTGTGCGCTAAGTGCGCAGGTTCTCGTACGCGTAGTAGATGCGCGATGAACTTTACAAAGTCTTTTTTTACATTATTTTAACACACATTTTGCCATTGACTTTTCAGATCGGGCAATAATATTTGTTCATTGGTTTAATGTATAATGTTATTGCCCGGCTAATTACACACACAATCCCATTGGCTTTTCAGATCGGGCAATAATATTTGTCCATTGGATTTGTATAATATTATTGACCGGCAAACTACACACAAAATCGCATTGACTTTTCTGAGGGGTCAATACTATTTGTTTCCGCCTGTGCTTTTGTTGGCGTATCCATTAAAATTGAGGGCAAACACATTTAAAAATTGCCCTGCTCAGATGTCTGATACGGTTAATAATAACAATTATATACCTCTCTTTAGAGATCTAGCCATCTAATTGGTCGAAATTGCAGTCATCATTTTAGATATTACCAGTCAATAGTCCTTTGAAAAGTTTCCTCATATCTGCCTACCGGTCGATAGTCTTGTTAAAGATGTCCGTTGCCCCGGGTAACAGGCCGCCTAAATAAATTGTGCTCAGATCCCCATTGTTTTACGTGTTAAAATTGTCTGTGTGCGAGCGCGGACACCATGCAGAGCTTTTTGTCTGCGATTCCCAAATGATTGAAACTTTCAGCCATTTTCTATGTGAAGATTAACAGACAGTGTCTTAGATTTTCCGTGATGTTTTAACCAATCCTTACTCAATAACAGGATAAGGTAAGAATTCTAAGTAGATTTTCGATTTCATTCGGCATATAAAAGACATATCGACTGATTTAATATTCCAGGCATGGCTGTTATATAGGCTCTCTACCACCCAGACGCCCCTCGGGGTCATGGAAGGTTGTGCGCGCGTTCACTTGAGGCTATAAAACAGCCATGCCTCTCATAGCAGTCGATATCTAATAATAAGAACATCCATGAAACACCCCTGCTGAAAAGAACACATCCATGAAATACCCCTGCCCGAAAAAAACACAATCATTCACACTCATTCACAGTGTGAATCACAGTGTGCTCCACAATGTTAAATTAGGCGTTTTCACATTGTGGTCGATTCGTTCCACACTGTGGTTCACAGTATGGATAATCGGAAAAGGAAAGAACACACTTATCCACACTCATTCACAGTGTGAATCACACTGTGTTTCCCACTGTGAATCACAGTGTGCTCCACAATGTTGTTTGGGCGTTTTCACATTGTGGTCGATTCGTTTCACACTGTGGTTCACAGTGTGGATAATCGGAAAAGGAAAGAACATACTCATTCACACTCATTCACAGTGTGAAATCACAGTTCACACTGTGAACACAGTGTGAAATCGCAGTTTACACTGTGAACACAGTGTGAAACACAGGTTGAGTTAAACTGTGAATGAGTGTGAATGAGTGTGTTCTTTCCAGCAGGGACCATTTAAATTCATTATTTGGTGTTCATGCAGTTTTAAAATTAAATTGCGACATGAACACAAAGATCTGGAGTAAACGAAAGTTCGCGGAGATTTTTGAAAATATTGAAAAAAATGCGATATTCGATCCATGATTTCTTATATTCTACACAAATTTATTATTTCAATTACAAGCAAAAAGACTTGTGGAAAATAGAACATCTGTATTCCGTTGGTGTCGCGTAAGCGCTGTTTACACTGTATGTAGGCTATGTTTACAAATACAAGATTAAGAGTTAGTTAGAAATAGATCAGTGCTACAAAAAAAACATTCCGTTTGCTCTTATAGTTATAAGGAGTCCCTTCCTGCCTGGTTATACAAATATTGTCGCCTAACGGGAAGGGGAAATGGTGTATAGTCTAGATCTACATCTTCCAAAAAAAAAAAAAAAAGTAGATGTAGGGACTAGGGACCTAAGTCAAGATCTTTCATTACATCATGACTAGACCTAGGCCTAGACCCCCTAGACCCGATTTACTTAAAATTTGCTAACATTTAACTAGTCTACAGGGCTACTAAATATTTACACCCCGTCGGACTGCACACTAATTATACCGGCAAAGTAAAAGTGAAGTGTGAAGAAAGAATATTGCTTGTTTATATACTATGTCTATAGACATCTAGGCCTAGATCTAGTTTTGCTAATAAATAAAAAAAATTAACTCAACAAAACTTCAAAAACCTTTGAGGGGGTAGTCACTTCAGTCACCTCCGCCCCTGTATGCCCCCTCATCCCTCGCATTTCGTCCCCCCAGTCATGAAAAGAAATCGCCGGCCTGGTTGTTACCACTTTTTATATACAATTTTGATAACATCTGCTCTCAAAATCAAGATTTATATTTCTACAGACCTTGTCGGCAAGCTCATATATTTTGGAACGGACGCAAAAGGCTGCGAAATATGCCGATATTTTGTAAATATTTTCCTGATTTCACTTTCAATTCCATAGAAAATTTCGTCTCTATAGATAAATTTAGGTTTCTCTTTCCATTCGTGATATCATATTTTCGCAATCTTACCGATTTGTTGAGATAGTGAACTAGGTCACGCGCGAACTATGGTCACAACATCAGCATTATCCATCAATAAAGATCTAGGGCCTAGCCCTAGGTTTACCTTAGTACTTACCCCGAATTCAAGTATGTTAGTTGCTTAGTCTTGACAAACAAGTCAACCAAGGCTTCTTCGTCTCTGTCTCTCACCCCGGTCACATGCAGCCGCTGTTGGTTTTTGGTTTGGTCTTTAAATAGAAGACTAAGCCATCCAATTGTCTCTCCTGGTTCAATATTCCCGTCTGTGTTGAGTGCTGGCCAAGCGTGTAGTCTGATAAGAACAACACAATGTTCATTTCTGGCCCTTGCCCTGGTCTGACCAAGAGTCATAGGTCTCGACGCGGTGGTGATATGAGAAGTGTTGCACGTCTCTGCAACATCAATAGAGACATCGATATCTATCACTCCAGGTATCGATGAGAGCACTCCTGTGTAGCATTGTGACGTCACTCTCTCAGCTGATAGTTTTGTGACTGATCGAAGCTCTGGAGGAGATGGAGGGAAACTGAGAGACGAGTCTGAGATGATGAGAGTATCAAGCATCAAAAAGGCTTTGAGGCAGGACCATAACCTACTCGTCACGTCTGTAGTTAGAGTAGACCCCTCGAACTTTACTGCCCTTACCTGGTGTTCAGATAGAGAGAGAGAGAGGGAGAGAGAGAGAGGGGGGTGAAGAGAGAAATAGAAAGAATGTTGATACGTTGATGAAGATATCTATTTCATCTTTAAGTCTAGAATTTGGCCGGTTCTTACATTTCATATCTATCACATTCTCTACACTTACTTCGAGCCGCCCAAGATGGCGTTATCAATAAACTAGTACACCCTGCCTTTTTGCCGGGCGTAGACATCCAAAGATCACGTCATCTTCGGCTTGCAGCACGTAGGGGGAGGTCGCGGCGATGGAGATTATTTTCATTTAAATTGGCCAGATTCTGAACTATCTAATGTCCTGTTTTAGTGGTAATCATTAAAGCAAAAGAGACTGATCTTAGCTGAGAATAATATTCGCTAAAGTAATGGAAGCTCTATTTCCTTCTGCTTTACATTCATATTAGTAACAAATTTATGTTCGTCCTTGTTAAGTCTACAGATCCTTTGATTTGACATAGGCTACTTGCTTTTATTGACTGAGTCTCGTCATTTTCCCCTACATAAATAGGCCCTAGGACCTAGTATTATTGTTTGCATTATGTTTCTCGTTTCTGGAATGCAGTACCTTGATTAAGACCGTCATCGGGCAAACGTGGACAAATTATGATAATTAATTATACGTCTTGATAATGTTATCTTGCATTATTATGTATTAAGATGCCGTCAATCTGAATCAATAATCTATTGAAACAATCTTACCCTTTTGATTTAGACTTAATGCGGAGGGATAAAAACTTCATCAATCTTTATTAAATTATTATTGTAAATATATTTTGTGAAACGAAATCGTGCATACCTTGGCTTTTAGTTCCATTGGAAGATTAAGCATCCCAACGACGGTGTAGACAGTCGGTGACTTTAGAACAATACTCTGTGCAGATACACATCTTTGAACCAACGAAGACACGTTTCCTTCAGTACCCTTGGTCTCTGATGAGCAGTCAAGAAGAATGCGATATCGCTCGCTCTCATCTAAACAGCGGTTGGAAAGGAGCGCCTCCATAATTCGTAAGCAAAGTCTATTATCCGTGCCAGCAGCGAATCGGATGAGATTCTCATAGTCACCGATGTTTGATTTGATATTTCGCAGCAGTCTGTCCAACTTAGAAATCTTCAGTCGTAACATATATTTCTTCGTTTTAGCAGCGAGGTATTTCCCAGCAGAGTGTTCCTGAATGAGTTTGTGATAAAACTCAATGGTCGTTGAAGTGGTCTTGTGAGATCGTGGGAGCCTTTTCGTTGCAATCGTCTTGCTGGATAATATCCCAAGCTCACATGCTTTATGAAGGATAGCGGGAACTCTTCGGAAATCATGGGGCGTGAAGACTAGTTTTTTAGAGTCATCGATTAGACCAGCTAAAGCTACCTTACCCAGTTTACGAATGATTTCGATTAGATCTTCGTTTGTCATTTCGTCTTTTGATTTTGCTCGGGCATTGGCATGGTGCATCAGGAAAACATTCACGCTATCTAATAATTCTGTTTGAGTTGCAGTTTCAGTGTTCAAACGCTCCTTGCTCCATAAGTGACAGACCATGAGACAAAATAAAGGTGTTTTAACAAGTTCATTGATCAGTGGTTTTTCATCAAGGTAAACCTTCAGACCAGGTCCACGTCCACAATTAGGATTCGAAGTCGAATCAAAGAACTTGTCGATGTACTCTCGTGAGTTCTCTTGCGAGAATCCTTCGATCCACATCTTAGTGTATATTGTTGGAAGATCATCTTGATTGAAGAAGTTCTCTAGGTGAGGGCGTGTTGTTACAAGGACCCGACATTCTGGAAATTCCTCCCAGCGGATGACACTGACCATATTGCTTTCTAAACTTCGGTTCGAAGAAGAAATACCGGCATACTCATCTAGTCCGTCTAGTATGATATGACAGATTCCCTGATTCTCTCTAATGAAATTCTCCAGACCCTCTGGTGTGAGATCATCAACATCACTTAAAAGCTGGGATTGAATTGCTTCTCCGATCGATGTACGCTGACTTGTGTTTCGGAATTTCACAACAAACAGAGGTGGCAGGTGTTCTAATGCTGACCCCTTTTCTCTGTAAACCCAGTCATAAGCAATCTTAGCAACAGCCGTGGTCTTCCCTCGTCCAGCTGGGGCCGAAATGAGGATTCGAGCTGGCAGGCTTCCGTTTACTTTCGTCGAAAATATTTCAGCAACAGAACCCTGGAGTATTTCCTTCTTGTCTTGTCCACGAGCGTCCTTCTTTACCATCGTCACAACCGTGTGCATATCTTTGAACTCAGAATAAGCATTTTGATCCCACGGTTTCATTGGAATTTTGCACAATTGATTAAGGTACTTATTCTTCAACTTTTCGCGACATTGCTGAACAGTCAATGATGGCGAGATCTGCTTACTGGAGATATCTGGAATGATGCAAGCATATAAGGCAAAGTTATTATTTTGTGTATAATTACATCAGGTTTCATTGTTCCGGCATGTTCCCTGTTACCCATTAGGTAAAGGCAAGGAAACACACGTAAAAGAAAATCCAACCTTGATAGCAAACTGCTCTGACATGAAGCAGAAAAAAGGGAACTAGTCTGGCGAAAGTTTAAACGAAATCGTATGAACAATAATAGCTTTTAGAGTTTGTTTTAAAGTTGCAATCGCTACATGTAAATGACACAAGGAAATTTCAAATTGGCCGAATCGGTAATGTTACTGTGATGTATAGTGGCGGACATCTCTCCCATTTGTTCTAACACACGGAATGACTACAATGTCAATATGTCGAAATGATACGCGGGAGGATTTCCATTTTAAAAGGACATGTAATATGTGTGCTTTCCACACTATATTTTGAGTAGTACACCAAGGGAAAAGGTGCTTATGAGAAAAACATAAATTAATGTATTTTTGGGAACGAAAAACGGGAGACTTGTCCGAAACTATTTCACAATCCACTGACCGAATCGGCAATATGAGCTACGGCAAAAATATGTGTATATAGTGATGACATGATGCAAAGATTCAACATTTTCTTGTTATTGGTTCGAATTACACATTTCGCTATTCATTGTCTCTTATTTTAGCTTGCTTTCACACAAATTAATTAATTACAAAGGGTTAATTGCCCTTATTCGGGAAATATCTCTTCAAATCGATATGATATATAAAGAAAGATTTAAGTCCTTTTAAACAAGATTTTGCTAATATATACATTCCAAAGATTTTTCATTTTTTTACAAGATTCAATTTACAAGTATTTTATTTGTATTGAAGCAGGGTGCTTTCTCCACAACTATTAACATTTTAAGATTTAGATAATTTATTAGTTATATGTCTTATTGATAAACCGATGAGCAAATTATTAGTACACGTTCACCTAAAATATAAACGGAAGGCAGACACGGCCTTTCCCAGAGTCAAATTATGATCAGATGACTAAGTAAATAGCATCATTATATCATCTACTCACCCCAACGTGCTACAAGAGACTCTTCTAATTAAAGACGACACAACTTGAAATGAGACGACTCTGTCCTTAACCATCCTCATACATAATTTATAAGAAAGAAAAGTTCGAGAATTTGACAGAATTATACGAATAAAATAAAGGAAGAAGAATACAGAAGCAGAGGCGAGAAAAAATTAGAATACAAACTGATTAGAAAGAGGCTGTTCACTGTATGTTACCTTCTGGATCCATATGTACTGAGTCCAATCTGTCTGATCGGTTGATAAACTGATTTGTAGTATCGTGAGCAGCGCCATCTCCGGTTACCATTCCCTTGGCGGCTACCATGCTACAGGAAGCTGTGAAAAGAGACCAAGTAGACCACATATTGTAACTTTATCATTTTATAATTTGTCAATGTTATGATCTATTTAATATATGCATTTTACATACCTACATGTATTCTCAATATGCCTTTTTTAATTCATGAAACTAACAAGAAAAATATACACATACTCAGTTTTTCGATAGGTAGAATTCTAAGAGGATCGAGTCTTTAATTTTGAGTATGAATTTTGTTCCGAATGACGCTATTTTACTTTAGCTCAACCTGCAAACAATATAAAACAAGGTCAATTTGGTTGTGTATACTGCGGACATAATTTAGAGCTTAAATGTGTACCAAACACTGATGCATGTTTAAAACATATCTAACTTTATATTCATGTTGAAATCACAACGTGTGGTCAGTTTGTTTATGATGATGTTATTTCATAACCAAACAAAAACGGGAGTATTAGGTTTACAAACCATGGTCTCCAAAGCAAGGAAAATCACGTTATTATTATGGTTATCTAACAGTGACAAATGCGTGATTTGATGTCCGTGTTTTTAAGTGACATAGTGAAATAAACGAATTAACACACTCAAGCAAATTTCTTGTGTTTGGAGAACGTAAATCACTTCAAGTCATTCCCTTGATATTCACTTAATTTTCACGTTAATTTGTTTGATGGGAAGAAAGAGAAGATCAAGAATTGACAGAAGTTTACAAATTAAATAAAGAAACAGGAAGACAGAAGCAGAAGCGAAAAAAACCAAGTGTAATAAAAACTGATTAGAAAGAGGCTGTTGACTATGTATGTTACCTCCTTCATTCGTATGTAATGAGTCCGATCTGTCTGATTGGTTGATAACCTGATTTCTAGTATCGTGAACAGCCCCCTCTCCGGCTACCATGGCGGCTACCACGCTACAGGAAGCTGTAAAAAGAGACCAAGTAGACCACGTAATACTTCATCATTTTATAATGTGTCATTGTTATGATCTATTTATATATTTTACATACCTACATGTATTCTCACTATGCCTTTCTAATTCATGAAACAAACAAGAAAAATCTACACATACTCAGGTTTTCGATAGGTAAAAGTGTAAACTATATTTTGACATGATACCAGGTCAGATTCCACTATAGCTTTTCATGGACGGCAACCAAATTCAAAATTAGAATTCCAAGAGTATCGAGTCTTTAATTTTGAGTATGAATTTTGTTCCGAATGACGCTATTTTACTTTAGCTCAACCTGCAAACAATATAAAACAAGGTCAATTTGGTTGTGTATACTGCGGACGTAATTTAAAGCTGAAAGTTGTACCAAACACTGGTGCATGTTTAAAGATATCTAACTTCATATTTATGTTGAAATCACAATGGTGTGATTAGTTCAAGTTTGCATCATCGAAAAATTTACACCGGTAAAATGAGTAGGTTATTTTATTATTCTATGTAATTAAAAACAAATAGATCTTACTAGGAATGACTGAATATTACCCTTTTCATAATGTTTTTTCACAATGGAACAGAGTCCACCGACATCTGCTCCGGCTAGGGCATCTTCGAGTTGTTTCCTGGTGACGCCCTTCATCCTTAGATCCCATTGAGAAAGTAGTTCTCTCAGAGCCACTGTGGAATCCTCTTTAAACCTTAGCATGTTCGTAGCTACAGTGTAGCTCACGCCCATTTTATTGCAAAAGGTTGTATAATTTCCATATGGAAATTCTTTTGAGAGTTCATCGAACAGAGCATCCTTGTCTACCATGATTATTCCTTAGATGTGTTAAAGAAAACGAAACCCTGTGAAAGCAAAACCGAACAATAATGAAGGTAATGTGCAAAATGTAAAGAAAATAATACTCATTTGAAACAACAAATTGCCACAGGGTCTGACCCGATAAAAAAAAATTGGTATGATTTCTCGAGTAAATCGTGTGCATATGACAAAATGAATAGCTTTTTTCGATAATTAAACATGCGTTTAATTGCGTACTAATAGTAATCTATTAATCATTCCCTCTCAATGTGCTTTACAATATACAATTTATAATCAATGACAACACCTATGAAATGATGAGCAGTTAGTGCTCTCTCAAAATACTTCGACATCTGTCATTGAGCGTTGCAATACTGGCAGCAACTGAATGACCACACAATGTAGAATCACTGAATTAAATAGGGCGAACCCAACGTTTGTTTAAGTGTTAATTCACATGAAATCTGTACAAATGAAAAGGTTAACTTCCACCTGCATTTATCTTCACACCATCATGCACGCTTACATACGCGATACAAATCTAATCAACAAAGCCCGCAAAAGCCGAATTTAGCCTACGAAACATTTTCCCTAAAGATCGAATGTCCTTTATACCATACTTAATACTTGTCGATACCTGTATACAACCAATCCTTCATAACAATTCTGAAATATGGGGGCTTATTGATAAAAGATACGAAAGAATAAGACAGATGCTACAAAACATTCCTACCCGAATCCCAACAATTGACAATTTTAGAAGCTATCATTGGTACCAATGTATCAACAATGATTAGCGCCATCCTAGCGGAAACCGACGATTCCCCCCCCCCCCCCCTTGCACGAACAGCAGTAGCATATGTTGTTTGCTGCTGGCATCACGTAATAAACCCCTCCGAAAAAGCTTAGTAAAGCAACTTTACCTTGAAGGCAAAATAAACTAATATCAAATATGGCATCCACATTAAATCTTGTTAAAACTTATTAGGATTCTCTCATATCTGGCAGAACCATTGTACATTTACTATCAATAGGTTGAAGTAAGCTATACGGTAATTCCGTTCATAGTACTGCAATCAGTCCGTTTATAGTACGTCCTCCTCGTTTTAAGTATGTTATCACTCCGTCTAACTACAGGACGGGGGAAATTTTGAACAGGCTCAAAGTTCTAGAGACTCTCCTGCACTAACCAGTCCGAGCCCGTCTATGAAGTTCTTAAAGGGATAGTTGAGTTCTAATGCAGGGGGCGCTACACAAACATATTGCTCCGTTTAGTCTCTATAACACATGTGCAACAAGTCGAACTTTTGACGCAATTTGCCATGCGATTGTAAGGTTATAGGTCAAGCACACGAGGGATAACAAGCATGAATTATCATAGATCACTTCTGATAGGTCGATTATGTCCATTTCAGCCAACCCCCCACCGTAATTTTTCCATTTAGAATAGGCAAACATCTTGCAGAGGTAAGCAAAAACATCAATATTCATGAACGCCATGGACTATTCGATTATTTACAGAGGGGTGCAATTGTGCACCACATCAAACTCCCCTACTTTCAGTCAATTAGTGTTTCGTTATACTATGTAGTTTGGTAGGTTTATTTTACTACCTGTTTAATTATCAGATATCAATGATAATGATAGTTTAAAGATATGGAAAAAGTTCTTGTATTTTATATTTAGCAAAGCAATCTCACATACAAAATCACTATCAAGTGTCGTCTGATCCGCCGATTGCCGTCTGCTATTTACGCTCAAGGCACATTTGTCTGTGGACTGTGATGTAGACAGTTTACTTGTCATTGTAGATTTATGATTAGTCATCTGTCATGTATTAGTCTTTAATTGTTGACATACATATAATTACCACACACATGAACACTCTCACTTCCCCTCCCCAACGCACCATTCCGCACACCGGTTCACACATCATACACAATGGCGTATACACCCTGCAACATAGTGGAACATTCTTGTTTGCTACGTTTGTGTTGTCAATGGTCCAGCGAGCGAAAATGAGACAACCGGAGCAATATGATAATTTTGTGTGAGATAATGAAAAACTGAGTGTCAAATTTTAAAGAATATTCAATTGAAATGACAAAACCATCTTTGTTTGATCCAAATCGGTTCAGAGACGGCTGAATATCCATAAATATAACGATATCTAATATTTGTGTACCACCACAAATATTCGATAATTTGAAAAAGCCGTTAGAAAAAAAACGTTGTATTTCAGCCAATGCCGATGTTGGCCTTTGTGTTGGCTTTTTTCGTGTTGGTTATATATATTAAGCCCAACCAGCCGGCCCATATATTGTTATTATTAATTAATTAACAGTCACCGTATTTTGGGGGGAAAGTGGAGTTGAATTGGTAAGATCGTATTTGTTAAATTTCACACATTGTGGGGTCTAAAATTACCTTTATAGCAATTTAAGGTCCTCAAAGGAAATGTCATAGATATTAGGAATAAGAGCAAAAACCATGCACTTTGAGGGGAATTGCGGTCTGAAAACAGTCGATACTACGTACAACTCCGTTCGCACACAGTTTGAGGCCGTTTGGCAACATTTTCCAGAACTTAGTGAGAACTAGTTTGGTGTGATGGGTGCTAAAATAATAATAATAATGAGTAAACTCCATACTTAGGCCTACCGTTGGGTACTTAATGGTATACACACAGAGAAATAAAAGGTGTTCTTGGGGAGTAAAACGAAATTGGAAAAATAGGGCGCCCCCTATTACACCTTTTAGGGAGTAAAACACGGAAATACGCAAGGGTATACAGAATAGTCATTTGAGGGGTGTAATTTTACACCCTATTTTAGTCAGAAGAGCTCTGATTGGTCAATTTATTGAAACAAATCAGGGCTTTGGTATTGGGAGGTTAGGCATTTTTCTGTTGAGTGAGTGCGTATGCGCATGCGCTACAGCAATGGCGCACCGTGTCGATATAGGTACTGCCAAATCAAGGAAAATTAGAATAATTTACATATTTTAGTCATGTTGGGAATTATCATGTTTCATTTGGGCATATTATTTGTGTAAAAGTTATCTGATCAAGAATAAGGGGTTGTACCGAAGGTTATAATTGATAATTTAATGAAATTAGCCGAAGACTTAGTGTTGTTTTACTAACTAGTACATAATTGCCTTCTCATACGTGTGAGTAAAGGGAAGATATTCGGGAAGGCAAGACTGTGCAATTAGGTATTTTCATTACATTTGATCCGATATGTCCATCCAGGCCAGCCTCACCGAGGCTAGCTTTTTCGACATAAAACTCGAGATTCTGGTCTGATTTCTTTAGAGTAGTGAAACGTAGACAAAAGGGTGATAATCAGTGACTGTTAGGTGATTACGAAGCATTGATGATTGATTGCTCGAGGGATGATCAATTGGTTGATGCTGTGCATAAGAAGGGTGTAGATTTACTCCCCACATGGTGTGTAATCGATCATATAGGGTATAAAATTCAACCCCACGGGTGTAAATTTGAACCCATTTTTCATCAAAATTGAACCAAAAGGTGCAAATTTAACAGCTTAAAGGGAGCGAAATCATAATCTTGGGGTGCAAATTTACACTTTCTTGTGGGGTGTACATTTACTCCCTATATTGGAGAGTAAATTTACTCCCTGAGGGGTGTCACTTATGCAACAAGCGTTTACTTCCTATAGGGAGTGAATTTACACCTCTTTTTCTTTGTGTGTACAGTGCAGATTAAGGCAAGAAAATATGTTACTTTTTTTAAACTACATACTTTTTAAAACAACCTTAATTGTCAAAATAAAACCACTAAACAGACAAACACTATGACAGCTTTACATGTAAATCAACATGAGAAACGATTCTTTTTTTTCAGAATGTTGATATCCCCACATTCATGGAAACACAAAGACCTTCCAAAAACCACATGCACAAACCCACACTCACGTTCAGACACAAACATGAACTAACAGCTACAAATCCCTCTAAATTGAGGTGAACAGGGGCACTTCTAATACCAACAAAATATATCATATTAAAAACAGCATGAACTACTCACTTTGTTTGTATACTCAATCAGTAGGCCTTTAAGTGCAGGTCAATGACGTCATCCACTGCTTTCAGTTTAGGTATAAGATGGTTTGTTTTGATGTAAAGATACTTGAGTAATACATGAACTATACACAAATGGTTAGGACTTCTGAGAATGTTTTCCGTGATATTATTCCGTGTATTAAATCCCCTCTCAACGCGTACGACGTGCTCAAACGGCTCAAACAGGTGTAACGTATGAGAACGAACAAAACTTAAGCTGAGTCTTTCGACTCACAATTCAAGCCACATGTTAAAGTGTCCGATTTTGCTTGAATCTACTCATTCGCCAAATACAATGTAACTTGCTTTAGTTAAGTAAGTATGAAAGTTGTTCAAAGTCGACTCCTTGTTTCGAATAGACCTACACGAAGCAGCCTACGAGGAAGTACTAACATGCAGCGTCAACAAGTATGGTTGAACGTGATCAGGTCGAGGAAAATTAATAGAAATCTTAACAATGCCTCGCTTGGCATGAATGAACAATATAGTATTCGTAACGGGCTTCAACGTTGCACAGCATGAGTGGGAGAGCACAAACAAAAAAGGCACTTTATTGAAAAGGTAAGACGGCACCTACAAATGTTTACATCAAAATATGTAAACATTTAGTGGTAAAAAAAGGCCAATTTCTTATATTAAAATGACTATAGAGAAAGCACATTTGATAGCGTTGAAAACAAGCACGATTATATATTAAATTGGGAATAGTTCGTTCTTTTTAACATTTTGGGCATTTTGCATTAATGTATGCCGCACTGGCTACTATAACTATATTTTCGTATTGGTAGACATAGAGTAACATGTTAATACACAAAGTTGCTCAAATTCCTTGATACTAGATATGGCTCTTTTATCTGTCCACAAAAGCACACATTTTGTAAGCGACAATGAAAAATACATAAACATATATATATATATACCAACAAAAAATCACATTTTATCAAAGGGGAGTTAGGAAAAAAGGAAAAAGAAGACTTATCAACAGTAACAAGGAAAGCTTTTCACATATTCCTGAAAGGAGCACTTAATACAAAGGAAAATTAGGCACTTCTCTGAAGGGCAAAATGGGTTTTATTACGAAGTAAAAAGGGCACATGTCATGCCTAAAAAGGGGGAATCGTTAAATATATAAAGGGGCACTTATTAGGAGAAATATGCACTAATAACAACGGGAGGGGGCATTTATTACAAATATGATAGGTGCTCCTATCAGATTTAGATAGGGACACCATCACAAGGTAAAATGACAATTATTATAAATGGAATGGAGCACTCTCCAGCAAAAGGAAGTAAGGGGTATAAAAGGACACTTCTCGCACGCGAAAATTGGCCCTAATCAAAAGTAGAAATGGGCACTTATAAGAAGGGGAAAGTCATTTATAACAAATGAAAAGGGGCACCTGTACAAATTCAAAGGGTAGTTATCAGATATGAAAAGGGGGTATTAATGGAAAGGGGAAACAGGTACGCATTATATTGGGTATATCAGATGTATAAAATTGGCACTCCTCTTACCTAAAAATGAGCATTAATTAGAGATTAAAATGGGCACTTGTTGGAAGGGAAAAGGAAACACTAATAAGACGCGTTTTTACAAACTTGGTTTGTAAAAACGCGTCGAAACGCGTCATATGACGCACATAAACCTAGGTTTGTCGACAAACCTCCTATGTGAATTCGGGCCATAGTGTTTAAGTGACTGTGAGTGAGATAGAGAGAGGGAGAAAGAGATTTACTAAGAGCGAAATTAAAATACTAAGTGAATAAGAGAGAGAGAGACAGAGAGAGGGGGGCGGGAGACCGACAGTGAGAAAGAGAATGGTTGAATGAGCGATAGAGACAGAGAGAGAGATAGAGAGAAAGATTAACTGTCATTGTTTCCCAGCTATATTATGTATCCGAGAAGCAAAAGAAATTGAAATATGCCATGTCTCGAAAAGTCATGAGAACGAGTGTCAATATAGAGATTGTATCACTACCTCACTACACTACACAAGGTAGATCATGCGTGAACCATTGAGGAGATATTCTTTTCAGGGGACATTGCTGCTTTTGTATGCGTCCACAGTGAGGCTAAGTAAAAAGTATTCCTAGTTTATCTTCCTCGCACGCGATCATTTGGCGGGGGGGGGGGGGAATTCGTTGTATTTAGTTTCAGATAAATATATAATTCGGTGATATCTTTAATGTAGATCTGAAATAATTTTAAGAGAAAAGACATAGTTTATACACAAATATTTCATATTTCATATCATGTATCAAACTACAATTTTTAATTGTGCTTAAAGGGGGACTTAATAACAGTCTCAAAACAAGCATGACCATTATATCGATATCAGGAGTAATCAGTCCCATCTGTGTCAAATTGAGTAGTGTCAAGTAGATCTCTTGAAATCACTAGCGGTTTCAAACTGAGCCCCGATTTTTATATCCTTTTGTGGGGATGGGGGGAGATTTGTCTTAAGTGTCATTTTTTTAAACCAGAAAATGATACAAACTAGGTATGTGAACTCAATGAAGAGCGTTGCCGACGACTCACCAGATGCCTTAGCTGCAGGGTAGGTGTGGCGGGATAGACAATGAATTACCAGGGACTGGTAATTCATTTTTTTCATGAACAGGAATCAGAGAGAGAAGAGAGGGGAAGGAAGGAATGAAGAGACCGGGGAGAGAAAAAGAGAGAGAGATAGAGAGAGAAAAGCGTGGGTCGGAACCCACCAGAACAAGTCATTGCGAGGTCATGAGGCAAAGGTGCGTTACTATTGCACTCACAATTATTTTAGGTCAGCTACCTATAGCTTAGCCTTTTGACAAGGCCTCGTGACTCTGGCTATTTTCACCCCAGTCAGCGGCTGAGATGAATCTAGAGACCCGTGGTGAACGTGCGATCGAATGGCGGTAGTACTTGGATGCGCTACTCGCTCTGTCACTCGGGTTCACTCGGGTTTTCGCGATTAGTCTCTTTTTAGCCGCTCGGCGTCTATCAGACATGTGGCCTTGTTTAAAGGCTACCTATAGCTATAGGCGCTGAAGGAAAAATATCAATTTGTCATTCCAGTCAGCGAGGAGATAAGGCAATGACGATATCTATCTGAGACATTATATTGGACAACAGATCCAAAGATAGACTTCAAGCAAATCTAACCACATTTTGACACGATCATGGATTCTCGGAGCCTCATTCTGCGTCTTCTCGTGATCGTCGTCGCAGTCGTCATACCTTCATCTGAACAGATCAGTGTCGGTGATGTCGATGGAGGTCGAGATCGTCGGGATTCCCGACTGGATGAAGCTCGGGACTTCCTGATGGATTATAACTCGACGGCGGAGATGGTGTTCTTTGAGTCTTATTCAGCCAGCTGGGATTACGTGAC
This sequence comes from Strongylocentrotus droebachiensis, assembly GCA_035222895.1. Classification (NCBI taxonomy): domain Eukaryota; kingdom Metazoa; phylum Echinodermata; class Echinoidea; order Camarodonta; family Strongylocentrotidae; genus Strongylocentrotus; species Strongylocentrotus droebachiensis. The sequence goes on from JAVYIG010004961.1 coordinate 109,257, forward strand.
CAACCTTACAGATTATAATCAAAAGAAAGAGGCAGGGTCTTTGAGCATGATCACAATATATTTGTACTTGTGTAAGGTAGAGGTGTCGTGGTCGAGTGGATGTGTCACCGGACTGTGGATCACAAGGTCCGCGGTTCAATTCCCGGCCCCGCACTAATGTCCTTTAATTGGCATTGATCTATATTATTTTGTCACTCTCCTCCCAAGTGTTAAATGGGTACCCGGTAGGTTGCGAAAGTTAATGTGGTTGGATTGTGGCGCTTTTAAAATGGCGACTGGCTGGAATGCTCCCCAGGGTGTAGAAAATGTGCATACATTGTGTTGCGGGTAAGCCTGAATCCGATGACCGGGGTAATAGTTTGTGCTGCGCCTAGAAACAAAGTATTAGGCGCATTATAAATGTGAGCTATTATTATAATCATTCTATATAAACCGCAAAGAAATTATTACTTTTTTCATATACGAAAACTATATATTAATTTTCATAAAGGCTAGAAAACATTGTGACAAAGTTGTAAAATTTTATTGGACGTTTCACAATAAAAAAATAATATATAAAATCGCAAATACTTTAAAATGTCAACTCTAGGCAATAGGCCCATCCAAAGCTTTGTGTGAGTCACCCATAAACGTATGACGACATAACAATAACATACATGTAGATTGTTGCCCATAATAATTAAAACGGAATTTTCCTACTTTTTTTTTAAATGCAATCATTGTGATAATATGGGCTATTCGTAATAGATAGAGCTTATATCTTTTCAGAACTTTAAGATTTATCTCTACGGCTCTTTATATGTTTCAATAGGGGCTGATAAGATATAAACTGTATCTAACAAGAATAAACCCCATTGTCACATTCTTTTCATGAAAAAAATGTAAGAAAATATTATTCCAACTTTAAAGACAACAGTGTAGTAAGTAATCCGAATACGGTGTCAATAGAAGCGTACTATACAATAGGGTAGTATTGAAAGTCTTTGCGTTTATGACGTGAACTGTACTTATAAAGTATCCAACCGTGTTCATTGTGTTGATATAACGGATGTGAACACCGGACACACATAGTAAGAACTTTGATATTTTAACACCGGCAACCAAACATGCCAACAGATGCTTAACCGGGGCCTGGTCGCGATTTTCCGATGAAAGTTGCTAGGCAACTACGCCAAACCGGAAAAGATGCCAAGTCAGAAACATTCCAAGACGGTGTGTAATTTTTTTTTTTAATGTCCGCGTGATGTTTGGTGATGTTGTTAATAATAGTGAAATTACCGTTATTTGTCGGGTAAAAGCACCACTTTTGGCACAGGGCTTCCTTACGACCTATTAAATTAGGCTAGGAGCCCCCGGAAAAATGCAATGTAACGGGTGTGGGGGTGGGGCGTCTTTTTTGGAGCCCCCGAAATCGCGATATTTTTCACGTGACCTTCGGCACTTCAGGATTGTTACCATTTAATGGCAGGGCCAGGGTCAAAGACCGGAAAGACTGCACATGTACATTACCAAATATTTTCACCTATTCGAAAAGTAATGCCGTACCTAGCATTGACTTTGGACAATTATGATGAAATACTGTATTGGTGAATAGGTTAGGGTGTATCTTTTGTACTTCTTTATTTTCACTTTTATCTTGTTATTGTAATTTGATCGCTGGGATAAAATATACATATGTATCACACAAATTGTTTTTTTCGAGCATTGCTGTACTTGTATCGACAATTGTTTTAAATTTGTTGTACTTTTAATCTATACGGCATGGTCATTAAACTCGTATATGGCTACGATGCGTGTGCATCAAATGTAAGTGGTTAATCATCATATCGAAGGGTTCATGAATACAAATCAATACATAATGTGATCAAAATTATGTAATGATACAAATGGTGTAATCAAATCTTAAGATAAATGTATACATGTTTATCAAATCAACCAATACCTAAGCTATCACTTAAAAATACTGGGGGTGTTTCACAAAGACTAAGAGCGACTTTAAGTTGGACTTAACTATGGCAGGCCATTCATGCCACTTGGCTGCTCTTACAATTGGTCTCTCAATTATGATCCTCGATAATGTTTTACCTTCAATAATGAACCATCAAGAAAGCTGAATTATGTAGATGTGTAACCATGATTTGTACGTCCTTCGAGAGACCATGCCAGTGAATGGTGAGAGCAAACAGTGGCATAAATGTGACCCGGCACCACAAAACCACCAAAAAGTCGCAAAAAATTATTTTCCTGATTTCATCTGATTATGAAAGAAGAAGTTCTCCTCATTAAAATGGTATATTACTTGTCCAAATTGAAGCTTCCTAACCCTTTCAATTTAGTGAATGAAAAGAGCTGGTGAGGGAGGTTACTGGTATTAAATTGTGAGAAAGAGAGCTTTAAAGTTTGGGGCTATTCAAGCATGCGGAGCAAGCAAACCACAGGGAAATCAATAGAAGGGTGAATCAAAAGGCCATAGCAACCACTATGAAGAGATTTTCAGATTAGGCTGAAATTTGGCCTGATCGTCAAACATAGTCTGTTCATTATGTTTCTGAGGTTTCAATGTGTGGACTTAAGTCTTTCAAAAGTTATTATGTTGTAAATGTATAGAGTTGTAATTGGACAGATTAAGTGAACTGCAACATAGTGCCGAGACACCTGCACTAGACAATGCCTATTCATGGTGGACCCGGAGTCTTTTTGTTCCCCCTTACATAACACTGCTTGTCACCTATCTTGTTTTGGTGCACCCCGGTACCATCCCACGGCTCTGCTCACGTACAAAACCTGGCATTGTAACGACGTTGTAGATCTGGAACTCGGATGTGAAAGCGGATACAAACAAAATGGCGCGCCGCACTGATTGCTATAACGGACCAATCACAGCCCGCGTAGCACGACCCGTTAGCAACGACCGACCATTTCCGGACTACGATAATTTCGCTTGGGAAAAGTGATCAAATTTTGGAAGAGACCGAAGGCTGTGCGAAAAAAACTGGTCTAGAAAAACCGTTTAAAACACATCTTCTACTATGTTTTAGACTTCCAAATTTTGATACTAGGTACAGAAAAGACCACTCTTTCAGAAAATGCAAAAAAACAAAAATCTATTTTTTTCACCTACATTGACATTTTAGCTGATTACGGAGAATCGCTGGTTGCGACTTTTTGTTGGTTTTGTGGTGCTGGGTCACAAATGGCCTGCCATAGTTAAGTCTAACTTAAAGTCGATCTTAATCTTTGTGAAACACTCCACATGACATACAACTTAATTTCTTTGTTTGACTCAATATCCTTGTCCATGTACAGCCGATCATGTAAGAGTATACCTAAGTACGAGATTTCAAACTTGTTCATGCAATTAATATGTATGTTGTAAAATCATACAAACTTGCCATCTGCCTTTATAAACTTAATATCATGTTTATGTCACTACTTTGTCAAATTATTTCTTTTTATTTTCTCAAGCCATGTTGAATTTATGTTTACTATGTTTACTCGATATGTATTCTACTGCTCTACTTTTTGTTTAAGATAAAGACATAATATTTTAGATATATGTATAAATAAATAACCAAATCCTCTTTCCATTTATTATCATGACAGGTCGAAGCCAGTCTAAAGGCAGCAGCTTTTAGTAAGAGATCTGCGATGAAGGCTCGCGAGTTCGATGACGTCCTTGAGAGCTTTCCAGAAGATGTTCAGCGTCTACTTGGTTTTATATCCGACATCGGAGTGGCAGCGCTCGACAACGATACCGTACAGGAGGTGAGTGCCAATGAGTGATTTATTCTTTGAGATTACATCCAAAATAATTCACTCTCATCATTTTCATTTCACTAATTCAGTTAAACCCGACACCGTGTCTAAAGGGAGGGAGAGAGAGTGAGAGAGAGAACAACAGAGAATGGGTTCAGCCTCAGAGTAATGATACTAAGATTGTTTGTAACATGTTTGGTTTTTTCCCCTTAAATCTATGGCTATCTACCCACTTTTCATCCTTCAAATAATCACGGAACTCAATCGTTTGAAGGCCCAGAATGTTTGTTATACTTCTATAGCGAAGGGCTTACTGCACTGTATGGGTGTGTCCAGGTCGCTTTAAACGAAAATTTGGATAATCAGCTTTAGCAATCCAACCTTGATAGCAAACTACTCTGGAGGAAACAATAATGTGCTATCAATAAAATAAATCGAGTATTGCTACAAGAGAAAAGTTGCTAAGGAGGAAAACAGAATGTATGATATTTTTGTACACGACAAACAGGAGAGATTTGCATAGACTTGGTGATCTCATTAATAATAAATTGTTTCTTTTATAGCGCTATATCCAGTTTACAACTGATCAAAGCGCTTTACAAAACAAATACATCAATGAATTAAAACTCAACAAAAATATGCTAGAAAAAGTAATGCAGTTAATTAAAATGTAAATAGGTGTGTTTTGAGATGTTTCTTAAATACTTCAATTGACATACTACAGCGTAATTCACTATAACCTATTCCATGTAACCGGACCACTGTAGTGAAAACTTCGCTCACCTATCTTCGACTTTAATCTAGGCACATGGAGAGCCGTTGTGTCTGTAGTTGAGCGAAGATTATATGAGGAGTGACGAGAAGATTGTAACAAGGAAGACAAATATTTAGGTGCAAGTGTGCAACATTATGTGTACATTTGTAAACAAACAGTGCGGTTTTGTATATTATTCTTTTTTCGACCGGTAGCCAATGAAGTTGTCTAAGTAGGGGTGATGCATTGATGATCCTGTATCCTAGCTCGAAGAACAACACGAGCAGCACGGTTTTGAATACGCTGAAGTCTTTGAACTTCAGTTACTGGGGCATTAATGAGGAGGGAATTGGAATAGTCCAGCCGACTAAGGACTAGCGAACGGACAGCGTGATGACACACTTCTTCTGTCAAAAATCTCCTCACTCTTGAAATGTTGTAAAGGTGAAAATTCAGAGATTGGCTCAAAGCAATAACTTGTTTGCTTGTGGACAACGAAGAATCAAATATCACCCCTAAGTTACGAACATGATCGGATGTCTCAACTTGAGAATTACATACAGATAGAGATATCTTTTGAATTGTTGTGTTCCGATTTATTTCAAACTTCGCCGTTCTGTTGATCTTATTTTTCTTCTTTCATATAAATGAATTTATTACTAGGGTTGGATCGCAATTGAACTAAACGTTTTGAATCACCCTTCTGTCTCTGATCAGACGCAATTTCATGTTTACATCCTTACTTATTTTTCTCAATCCTGGACAGTACAACGAAATCCTGGGTGAGATGAATAAGATATACAGCTCCACTCCAGTGTGCCGGCCTGACGATCCATTAGACTGTCTACATCTTGAGCCGGGTAAGTTCCTCATTATTATTCATAATCGTCGGCCTGAAGTCTTTAGCACAAGAGGCGTCATTTGCCCCAACCTCAGTCATAACGCCCAACCGACTCTACACCCACTCCGCACCGACTCAAAACTGATCGATTTTGATTTTGTTTTTGCCATAATCAGGGAAAAACAATTGTTTGCGATCTAGTGTCGGTCTGCTGTCGGTGTCGGTGGTGTCACTAAGGTATAACCCCGTTAAAAACGAGGAATCATTTGCCTTTTGAAAAGCTGCGTGGTATTTTCACAAATGAAGGGAGTGGATAATAGTAAGAATGATAAACCTTTATCAGTTTATGATAATCCCCATGCTATGCGCTTCCGAAGAAATATGTGTAATTACCATAATATAAGCATGTACATAATTATTTACTACTCACAAGGTAACAATCTGCTACTCCACGGATTGGCTTTTACAATATATATCTATAAACTATTTTCTCGTTAATGATATATAATGCAAAATATTTGTGCGTGTCTTTGCATGCATCTTTCATATTTCACCTAAAGTATTACTAGATATGTGGAAGTCAGGTGCCCTTGACCAACAGCTTTTGAACGTATGTAACAGAATGCTTATCCATGGCTTAAACCATACTTGTGGTCTAGGAGCGTAATCATCCCTGTACCCCAAAAAGGTAATCTAAGTAACCCCTCAAAACTACCGTAGTATAGGACTGACCGAAGTAGCTGCAAAGGTATTCAACATATTTTGAATATAATCCGTCCTGACTTGGAACCCCTTCTCCACAAGAACCAGAATGGATTCCGTCTAGGAAGATCTACAGTAGCGCAAACTTTAAATTTGCGAAGACTGGTGGAAGGTATTAAAGCAAAGCATCTAACAGCAGTGTTTACGTTCGTGGATTTTCAGAAGGCCTTCGATTGACTCAATAGGAAGAAGATGTTAGAGATCTTAAGAGCCTACGGAATATCATACACAATAGTTACAGCAGTAGGGTGATGTAAAACGATACCACAGCTCAAGTACGTTCACGAGATGGAGAGACTGACTCCTCTACCATATTAGCAAGAGTGCTCCAAGGAGATACTTTAGCACCATAAATATTCATCATAACATTGGATTATGCTCTAAGAATGGCTACTGAAGGGTTTGAGGATATATAGGCTTTACCCCAGAGGAAAGAAAAAGTATCAGATAAATTTCGACTTTGCTGATGATATTGCACTCATTTCGGACAATCTGGAAAAGGCACAGAAACTCCGAGAACAAGTAGAGTCTGCAGCAAGCCAAGTTGGTCTACAAATAAACAGTACTAAGACAGAATTCTTGATGTACAACCTTCAGCCTATATTTCACACGTAAGAATGGTTTGTGATGGTCTAGGAAACCCCAAAATCGAGCGTCATTTGCCTGACGTAGGAATGCGTCAGTACTCGGTGCTTTCCAAAGCCCTGTGATCTACAAAATAACGCAATATTGCAGCAGTGCATCCTTTAGTGATTTTTTCCGCGGTAATGTTACTATTTATTTTCACTAAGTCGCGAAACGGAAAAGCAGGAAGCGACACACTGTATTATCTGTTGGTGCCCGTTTATATCTGCCACTGCCGGTAGCATAATTATCCCTATAATATCCGCTATGTTTGCGGCTAATTTACAGGTTGTTGCATACATAAATGGGTCTTATATGCGAAAAGTGAATGGAAAATAAACAGGGCAAAATATGCGTTGGATTCCTGGCATTACAGGCTTCATGGTTGTATCGACATGCTTGCATGACTAGAGCATGTAATAACGCAATCGCAAAAACTCCTCGTGTGCAATGGACATGTAATGCATAAAGCCAAAAAAGTCTTATCATAATAGTGAATCACTCATGAAATTTGGAATGGGGTAGAAATAAATGATGTTAGAAATTAGAAAATAGAAGTGTAAGATTAATCGCTTATTGTCCGTGTTTTGCTTTCTTTTGTGTTCAATTTCTTGCAGGTCTAGGACAGATAATGGCGACCTCTACGGACTGGGATGAACTGGTCTGGGCTTGGAAGAGATTCCGTGATGCAGTAGGGATACCAACCAAACCTCTATTCGCAAGATACGTGGACATTGCAAATGAAGGAGCCAGAGCCAACGGTAGGCATAGTGAATTGAGAGAGAGATAGTTGCGATACACGTAGGCGAGCACGGTCTGATCGAGGTTGAAATTGAGGCCGGATAAACTGAATCTCAATTATACTCGTTGTTCCAAAATAATGATAATTTTATACTGAAACACAAATTTATATCATGAACGTTTTTGGTAAAATAAACCATTACTCCCTACTCGTTTTGACTTCAATACAAATCGGATTTAATCGGATCTAATTACCTAGTATTTGTTATATGAAACAAGAATGCCAAATGCAAAGGTACCAAGTCGCAGAATGTACTACTGAGGCTTTATCATAATTATGACTGACCAATCAGGTGCAACTTCCGGTGACAGAACTACTGCCTCTCTCAATTGACTATGGCGTTTGGGAATTTGATGATTCTTTGGAGAGCGCGAAGATTAGTACTGGGTGCTCCATATAAGTAATCAATTTTTTATTACCAGTGAAGTTAACGTTTGATTCCTCTTGTTTGTTGTACTGAGAATATGTACCTATTGATACACACTTACTGCTTCTGGTATTCATGTACTCATGTGTTTAGAAAAAGGACATTATACAAAATGGTCCTGCAACTGATCATCCTGAATAAATATGTTTAAATGAATGAATGAATGAATGCAAAAGTACGTTATTAAATTGTAAGTGAATTAATAAATAAACTGAATTAAAATTAATAAATGAAAAGGGTAAATAAGTAAAAAGTAAATGACCATATTGTTGTATAAACTAACGTCAAAGGGAGACACGTGCGAACCATATCAGGACACCTACCCCCCCCCCCCCGAATAACCACCCCAGTCAACTACCCCCTAGGACAACTACCCCTTAGGCCAACTACCCTCTAGTACGACTACCCCCGGGACAACTTCACCCCAGACAACTAACCCCTAGGAAAACTAACCCTTAGGACAACTACCCCTGGACAACTACCCCTATGATAGTTGTCCGGTGAGAGTTGTCCTAGAGAATGGTTGTCGTAGGGGGTAGTTGTCTTGGGGGAGTGGTCCTGGTGGTAATTGACCGGGGGTAGTTGTCCTAGGGGGTAGTTGTCCAGAAGTAGTTGTCCCAGGGGGTAGTCGCCGTACAGGGTGATTGCCCTAGGGTGTAGTTGTCCTAGGGGGTAGTTATCATACGGGGGTAGTTGTCCTACGGGTAGTTGATTGGGGATGGTCATCCGGGGTTGATGTCCTAGAACCACGTGCACACAAGTTTTGATATCATCCTTGCTCTTGTAAGATGCAAACAACGACCGAGAGGATTTCGACGTGTATATAAACACAGCTAAAGCCTCGGTCACAAATGCCATTACGAACTGCTACGAACGCCGTACTAACGATTTTCAGACAATGGAAATTCGGAAAGACAATGGAAAAACAGGGAGATTCGTACGAACGCATCGTTCGTACGAATCTTTGTGACCGTAGCATTAGGCATAAGCAATACGTTGTACAGTGTAAGAGTGCCACTCCAAAGTATCCCAAGGGTTGGGTGCCTTGGAGCGAGCGCGTAGTGTGCGTGATATGATGTGACCGTGTCTCCCAGACTGAAGTTGTTTCTCTTACAGGGTATGATGATCTTGAACAGTGTAAGAGTGCCACGCCAAGTATCCCATATGGGTACCTTGGAGCGAACACGATAGTGTGCGTGATACAATAGGGACTTTTAGAAATGCACGTCAAGAGCTTTGACTGCAACGTGTGACGTCATTTTAAGGCACTGCGCCTGCGTCACGTGGTCTCAGTCGGCGATCGAGAATGCGTCAACCTTGATTTTCCTAAATCTAGTACATGCAATACATACATACACATTGACATTTATAAAGCGCCTTTACATGCTGAAATGTGTAGAACAGGTGTCACATGCACCTGTTCTACACATATTTACATATTAGCAGTGAAGGGATGTTCTTTTGTTGAGGGTAGAATGAGGAATGTCCTCTTTCTTTGTCCGTGATGTTTATTGTGTTACTTCCTGCATGCGCATCGTCGAGTGCAATCTAAAAGATTTCTAATTGTAGCCAACATGGGCAGTTAAGTACGTTGACACGCATGATCAGTCGGCGTTCGTCGTGTTCTCGTTCACTCATTCTAAAAGTCCCTATCGTGACTCCCAGACTGCAGTTGTTTCTCTTCCAGGTTATGATGATCTTGTACAGTGTAAGAGTGCCACGAGCACGATAGTGTGCGTGATATGATGTGAGCGTGTCTCCCAGAGTGATGTCTTATCTCTTACAGGGTGTGATGATCTTGGTGACTCCTGGAGGTCTGCATACAGTGATAACCTTGAAGATCAGGTGTACGAACTCTACGATGCTATTCTCCCACTCTACAAGCAGCTCCACGCCTATGTCAGACGCAAGCTAAACGGGGTCTACGGATCAGAACATGTTCCCCTCACCGGCCATCTACCAGCTAATGTTCTAGGTGAGTTACCATGGTAACGCCCTGAAGATACAAAACACGACGAAGATGATGATGATGTATATGACACAGATGATCACAATGGTGATAGTGAAGATAGTGATGATGATGGTTGTAATGATGACGTCACCAATGAAAATGTGCGAACGTGATCTCTATCGGATATGCAATGGTCTTTGAGATGATTTGTGGAAAATCTTTGCGGCCGTGATTTACGTTATTCAAATTCAACGATGAAGATTTTGGACTTCTCCTCTTTAGCTTATACTCATACCAAGATTCTACATTTTATTCTCGACCGCCCGTTTATCATACATACATTACTTCATATAACATTGCTCAATACCATACCAATTACAGGTGACATGTGGGGTCGTTTCTGGACGAACATCTATCCCCATGTGGTTCCGTACCCTAACCAACGCAATATTGACGTCTCGGATGAAATGGTCCGACAGGTGAGTAAAGCGCTTTGCGCAAGAGGCGTTATTCAATGACGTAAGACTGCGTCACAGACTGGTGTGGTTTCTGACGCGCCATGACTGTGAGAGCGCTATTTTGGAGTTACATTTGCTCGTGCCTCTCCTTTCTTTATATTCTTATTGTTTATCCTTTGATTTGTTACTCTCTTTATTTGTCCTTATGCTATATTTTTACCAGTCTAAAAATTTGATTTATATTTGCCTTTTCTAGAGGATGCATTGCTCTGTCTCTAATAGGGTGCGTTCAAGCGATTTTTTAAAGCTAAAATCGCAAACATGAATCACCAATCAAAACGCTGTTAAAAACACGGTATTTGAAAAACGTGTTTCTTGGGTTAAAAAGTGTCGCTTGAACGCACCCTTAGTCAAACAGTAAATTAAGAATAATTGTAGGGAACTGATATGTTTTCAGATGTTTTTTAATAAGTCAAGTGAAGTATTTTTTTTAATGCAGGGGATTTATTCTATAGCAACGGATTGAAAGGATTTGAAGCGAGTCTGTTTGGAGGACTTGGGAGTGAGAATGGAATGAGCTGATGTAGATCGAAGTGAATATGGTATTCTCTTTCATGGTATTCATTGTTTTTTTATGACTTATTTCGTGTTAGGAATTATTAGCATGGAACACATATCATCTAACTATCTTCCTCGAATAAGTTGCAACCCTAACCTATTCGGAATACCACCTCCATATTTGAGATTTGAATTTCATAACCGTTCACAGGGTTAATGTTATGTCCTGGTCCTGTTGAGGTTTACATTGTTCTATTGGATCTTCTGTCCATATCAAAACGTTTGGGTCACTGAACAGTGCGTGTTTTATTACAACAACAAAAAGTTCTATTGAGAATGCCGTGAAATCCAACCTCATTCTGCTAAAGCCCCAACACACCAAACTAGTTCTTCAACACGTTCTGGAACCGACCTAGAAAATCGTAAAACGGGTTGTGGTCGGGGCGGAATGTGTAAAAAATGTAATGTCTATATCATGATCCTAGTTCGTTCATAAACAGTCCTCAATACGTCCATCTCGTCTGTACTCCGTCCACAGTCAGTTCATATAAAGTTCAAATCTGGTAAATTAGGCAGTCCAAGCCAGTTTGTAGTCAGTGTAAACCCTTTATTAACTAGTTCTACCTCGTTCCCAATACGTCCAAATCCATTCTAACTAGTTCGCCACTTGTTCTAACTAGTGTCTAACCCGACCAGCCCGTTCAGAGGCAGTTCAACTCGTCCTCGTCTAGTTCTTAGTGCGTTCGAACGCGTTTCTAGAGCGTGTGCAATCCCGCCCTGGCTAAAACCTAGCGGGCCTCGACATTCCTCATTCCCGTTCAATTTCAACGTTTCAAGCTTTGCAGATTTGTTTGAAGAACTTCATGGACGGGCTCGGACTGGCTTGGACGGGAAGGGTGCTCCAGAACTATGAGCCTGTTCAAAATTGTCCCCTTTCTGCAATTAGACGGGGTGACAACGTACTTAAAACGAGATGGACGTACTACGAATGAAATTACCGTACTTCGATCCTACTAGGAACTTGTTACAAAGTGATGTGGTCGAGCATCAATTAGGTAGAACGCGCTGGGTTTGTATAGCCCTCGAACCAGGACGGGATTGCACAGCACGATAGGAGCGCGTGCGAACGCACGAAGAATGAGATGAGGACAAGTTGAACTGTCTCTGAACAGGGTGGTTGGGTTACAAACTAGTTAGAAAAAATTCCGAACTCGTAAAAATGGTTTGGACTGCTTGGAAATGTCAAATTTACCCGATCTGAACTTTATATGAACTGACTGTGGACGGGAACAGACGAGTTGGACGTATTGTGGACTGTTAATGAACGAACTAGGATCGTATTAGAGACATTAGGCCAGTCTGAGCCCGTCCATGAAGTCCTTAAACAGATCGTAAACAGTTGCTATTACGTTCAACCTCGTTAACACACAGTTTTAGCCCGTTTCGCAAGATTTTCGAGAACGTAGTGAGAACTAGTTTGGTGTGATGGGGGCTTAAGGCCGCGATTTTAATATGCGCATATTAACATTTCGTCATCAATGTTTTCAGATGCGCATGTATTATGCGTCACTGCCTGCACTGTGCGCTCACATTATATTTACATGGCCGCCATTTTAATTTACGAGTAAACCTGTTTACTCTTCAATTAAAGTGGCGTCCATGTCTGCGCATGCTCACTGTTGTAACCGTAAAAGGGTGTATTGTCCAGGAATAGTACTATTGAAAATCGGCAGTCTCTAGAAGAAGAAAGAAAAAAAAACAGTGTATAGGCTAGTCTGAGACAAAACATATCCATATGCAGACTTTTGTACAATCTTATTCTTGTTTCCAGAATTACACCGTGGACAGGATGGCTCGTATGGCAGATGAATTCTTCAGCTCCATGGGTCTATTTCCGGCCAATGATGCATTCTGGGAAAATTCCATGTTGGAGAGGCCTGATGACGGGAGAGATGTGGTGTGTCACGCGTCCGCATGGGACCTCTCCAACAGAGTAGACTTTAGGTCAGTTCTTCAGTCTCACCCAAGGGATCTGTTCGACTTTTATGTTGGGGGGGGGGGGGTGAGGTGACGAACCACATTGCCGACAAGTTTGCGGAAAATTCAGCACAATAACATGTACCAAGTAAATTGTTGTTGAATGAGTTTAGGCAATTTCGTTAAATTGCCAAAATGAAACTGGGGGGAAAAGTTGAGAAATATACGTATGGGGCCCCCTGTCGGCGGCACTGAGCCAATAGCGACAGAACGCTTTCAATGGCGAATTGGCGAGAGTGTAGAGTTGATACTGGTCCATGATCCTGACTGTATTAACGTAACTTCTAATTTTCTTGTTGATTTGATATACTACAGGATAAAGATGAAAACAAGCTTGCCTTTTTCTTCTTATCAACTATTGTATAGTAATATGTTTACTGATGTTTCTTGTTGATCATTATGTATTGTTGTTTTACCAATATTTTACTTTTCTTGCCGATCTGTTGCAGGATAAAGATGTGCACTGAGGTTAACATGGAATACTTCTTGACGCTCCATCACGAGCTCGGTCACATCCAATACGACATGAATTACAAACACCAGCCAGTGTCCTTCAGAGATGCGGCTAACCTTGCTTTCCATGAGGCCATAGGGGAGGTGATGGCACAGTCAGTAGCCACGCCCAAACATTTAGAAGAGGTCGGCTTGTTCGATGGCGAGGATGACCCAATAGAGGGCGAGTATAAGTTAACTCGATTAACTATCCATGATTGTAATGATATTATTACTGTAACAATAAAACATACTGGTATAACGACTACTTCTTAATAATACTACTACTACTATTACTACTACTACTACGTACTACTACTGCTACGGCTACTACTATACTACTACTATATTATTACTACTACTACTACTACTACTACTACTAATATTAATATTACTACTACTACTACTACTACTACTACTACTAATATTACTAACACTACTATTACTACTACTATTACTACTACTACTATAACTACTACTACTACTACTACTACTACTACTACTACCACTGAAATTACTACTACTACTAGTAATACTACTACTACTACTACTATTATTATTATTACTACTACTACTACTACTATTACTACTACTTATAATAATAATAATAATACTAATAATAATAATACTGATGCTACTACTACTACCACTACTTCTATTAATACGACTAATATAACTACTATCACTACTTTCACTACTACTACTACTACTGCAACGTACTTCTACTAGTACCTCTCGTACTTCTTATATTACTGCTACTAAAATCATCATAAAAATGGTATGAATAATAATGATAATGATAGTAGTAATAATAATAATAATGGGATCATCATCATCATCATCATTATATTATGATTATGTCGTTTACTCAGGGGATATCCTCATTTGTATTAAACACGTTCTTTATGGGGGCCATGCTATTATAACGATACACCGGCTTAGGCCGAACTACTATAATGGGGTGCTCAAGTATTCAACAAATTTCTTCTAATACCGGGTACTCATCTACTTCACCTGGGTGGAAAATGGCAGATGTTTTTTTTTCTTCCAGGGGATACATTATTAACAATTTCAGACGCCCAAAGAAATTTGCCACATTTTCAGAGGCACTAATCATTAACTTTTAACATCTGACATGGACAAGATTATAATTCAATCAAAAATCTGTGACAAGGAAAAGTAAACTAATATACAAAGAAACAAACGATTTAAAATAAAAAATATACAGGTATTCAGGTATTCATCGTGTGTCTCTATCTACAACCGGAGTGTTGGCTCAGTCAGTAGAGCGTCCGCCTCACAACCGGGAGGTCGTGGGTTCGAACCCCGGCCGCGTCATACCAAAAGACGTTAAAAGATGGGAGTTGTTGCTACCTTGTTTGGCGTTCAACAATAAGGGATAGAGCAACGTCGATCTGGCGCTGCTCAGTGACTGTCTGGCTCACGATCAATTGGGCAAAAAGGATTTTCGTTTCGGTTTAATATGTAGTGATGGAAACGGACATGAACTTCTTGCTGAAGATGGCTTTACCGACCATCGGAACCCTTCCTTTCATACAGGTATTCATCGTGTGTCTCTATCTCTTTGTATGTAGTGGAGGAAACGGACATCAACTTCTTGCTGAAGATGGCTTTACCGACCATCGGAACCCTTCCTTTCATACAGGTATTCATCGTGTGTCTCTATCTCTTTTCATGTAGTGGAGGAAACGGACATCAACTTCTTGCTGAAGATGGCTTTACCGACCATCGGAACCCTTCCTTTCAGCTTAGCCCTGGAGCAATGGAGATGGGATGTATTCAGTGGCAAAACAGATGTGAATGCTGGTACTAAGAGATGGTGGCAACTCAAGTATGTACACATGTACACCGGGCATGGTGGCTCAGTCGTTAGAGCGCCCGCCTCATGAACGAGAGGTCGTGGGTTCGAACCCCGGCCGAGTTAGCATAATTAGATTGGAGAATGGTAGTAATAACATAATATGTTAAAAACGTTATTATTATTATTATTATAAGAACAATCTTGACTTAAACATTTTAGATACATATCACTTTGCATGATATAAATGAAATTTGTTGTGTGTTTTTTTTGTTCTTAATGAGAGTTTTGTCTAGCTTTGGCTTCAGGGTGCTTCTATTGGTCGGTGTTTCTATATGAAACCAAAAAGTAAGTTGTCAAAAATTAACTATAAGTGGCCCATCCAGAGATAAAAATGGACCATTAATCCAATTTGAAGAAAACCCACTTACAACAATATCAGTAGTCTATTATCTACAGAATATACAACGAACCTTAACACAAAAGTAACAAAGATATTCAGAATAGGATGCCTGTTTATTAATATATTTCATTTATTGTCCCCTTCTTCTTCTTCTTCTTCTTCTTCTCCTTTCTCTTCTTCTTCTTCTCCTTCTTCTTCTTCTCCTCCGTTTTTGCTTCTCCTCCCAATCCTTCTCATCTTCCTCCTGCTCCTCCTCCTTCCTCTTCTGATGACAGGAATGATCTGATAGGTGTCAAAGCTCCTGTGGAAAGAACAGAAGACGATTTCGAGGCCGGTGCTATGTACCATATCATTGTAACGTATCCATTCATTGGGTGAGCGTTTTCATTATAGCAGCGCAATGTGCCCATTTAGCCCTTATACCCAGGGAACACTAGGGGTTCTATAGCGACGTGGGCAATGTTCACACATTAATTTTTAACATCCTTGCGAACGTCTTGACAACTGTGTGTGATTGCTTGGTAAGGTACCGCAGGATTTCAGTTTTGGATTACTATTTCACAAAGAATTTCATTTTCTGAATCTTCTTTGTTTGTTTGAATTTTATTTCTGCATTTGTCAATATAATACAACGTAATAAACAAACTAGGTACATGTATATTTCATTAACAAAAGTTGAAAAGTTTCATCTGTTTGTTGACCATTTCACGAAAGTTTTCTAACTCCCATTTATTTTGTATAGAACAATATATTTGATTTGCTCAACTGGTCTGTTTTATGTGTAGCGCTTTGTAATTGCAACAATCAAATGGTGCTATACCATGATACCATTTGTTTGTATTCAATTGTATTCAATGTTATCACTACTAACCGCTGTTTCTGTCAGATACTATATTCGGACCATCATGCAGTTCCAGTTTTACCAGTCTCTGTGCCAGGCTGCCAACCATACAGGACCGCTCCATAAATGTGATTTCTACCGGTCAACAGAAGCAGGCGAGAAATTGGCGTAAGGGCAACCATCTCGCTATTCATATCTTAGATAATGCGGTTTTTGTATAGAGACATTAGTTACATGGGCGTAAATCTGCAATTGATACCTATTGTTCAGGGGGATGATCTATTCAATCACCCCCCCCCCCCTGAACAATAGGTATTACGTAAGGATTTACGCACATGATTAGTTATGATGGTGATTACAATGGTGAACATTGATGAGTCAGATTTTGGGGAATAGATTCTCCTGGTGCGATTTTTTTTTTAAATTTGAATCGTTGTACAATAATCGTTTTACATTCAAGAGAAAATAAAGGTATGCAGACATACTTCGACATTAAATTAAAGGTACTATGTCCCATTTGCAGGCCAAACAAATGGAAAGGTTAAATTCCAACGGCATTTGAAAGACAATACTAATTCAAAACTACACTCAAAACGAAAGGGCTTGAAAATGGCTTACAGTGGGAAAATAACGACTAATAGTTGTCAAATCGACTTAAGTGATTGCAATCACCTTAGTAGTAGTATGACCCGTTAATAATGAATGGTCACATGTTTTGCGCTGCACAAAGATTCAATCAGTTTAATTTTGGCCATTATACAAGAAGTGGATTATTGAAGTAGACAAATGTTAATGTACCTGCTACAGCTCGTTTATGTATGATATTACCACCAAAAAAAAAATGGCAGTCAGTCACTCAATAGTGTTTGGCAGTGAAGTCCAGAAGGTAAACGGGTTTCCTTGCATAATTTGAATACTAGGACACTGCTAATGTTTAAATTTCACAGATAAGACATGCATGACATATTCATAATTCCTGCAAAGTTCTACAAAATTTAATGTTGGCTGCAAAAGTACATAGTATCTTTAAACTGTCAGTTGGTCTATTACATTCTAAAATCCATGAAGGATGAGTCATGTAGAGATACTTTCCAAATGGCAAAATGTGAAATGAATATATCCACGTATTATTTAAAAACAAAAACAAACTCATATCAATAGCAGGTTGAATATTATGTA
This sequence comes from Strongylocentrotus droebachiensis, assembly GCA_035222895.1. Lineage (NCBI taxonomy): Eukaryota > Metazoa > Echinodermata > Echinoidea > Camarodonta > Strongylocentrotidae > Strongylocentrotus > Strongylocentrotus droebachiensis. The sequence goes on from JAVYIG010004961.1 coordinate 126,961, forward strand.
AGACCCCCTCCCTTACTTGTATTGTGTACACACCTCTACGCACAAACGATGAGGGCACTATATTCACGAAGTGTTACTCGATGTATTTGGAGTATTTATCTGATTTTATTCAGCATTTTACATGGCAACCCTCTAAGTCCCCAAAACCATCTATGTGAGAAAATAATCGTTTAAGTACTAACGTAATTCTTCAAGAATTGTTACATTCTGAATAACTTTTTGAGGCGAATTCAAGAATATACTTCATACTTAACAGGTAAAAAAATACATATAGAATATCGCTTTACAAATAATTATACTTGGTATTCGATCTTGCTAGGTAAGCTAACTGTTTGATGCGATCATCTGGTAAAGTAAGCGTTGATATTTTATATATTTCTTTGAAAATGATCTCGGACATATCCTTGTTATATTAAATAACTGATAGATTAATTTTGTCCATTAAAACAGAGCAATGTTATCTATGGGGAGGAGCAAACCCTGGCCAGAAGCGATGGAGGCCCTCACCGGTCAAAGAGAGATGAAAGCCGACGCCATCTTGGAATACTTTCAGCCTCTCATGGAATGGCTTGAAAAAACTAATAAAGAGAATGGAGATGTGATTGGATGGGAATCGCCAACAGGTACGCCTATACTGTGTGCACTTTGTATTTCTGTTTGTTTGTTGTTTTTTTTTCTTGTTATTCTTGTTGTATGCGTTCGCGTGCATGTGCTTGCGTGTGCGTGTGTACGTGCAGTGGCGGATCCAGGATTTTTCAATAAGGAGGATAAACTGAACAGCAGTCCAAAGCGGTCGAACATTTCATTCGAGCCATCAATGAATCGAGGCAAGAAAGAAAGAAATAGTGAAAGACATGTAGTTGATAGGCCAACGGGTGTACAATATTGTGCCATGGGGCTCATTTAATCATCATAGTTTTTCTGCACACTATCATGACAAACTTAACTTAGTAACATTCAGACAATTTTTATGATTATTGTCAATTTTGTTCCAAGTTTATACATCTACAACAGTCACAGCAACGAGACAATTTGTTTTCTTTGCCTCATCAGAAGATTTATTGATTATATATAAATGATTACGTTCAAAGATTCAATACTACAAATCAAATTTACATAATCACAGAAACATTATTATTGTCATAACAAAGAATTGAAATTAAATTTTGCTTTGCAAAGCAATTGAATCATAATTGACATAAAAATTATACTGATAGTTTTGTTTCACTCTCTTTTTTGTTTTGTAACGAGACAAATATCACACCTACATTAGACCAAACAAAGGAAAACAAAAAAGAAAGAATTTAGATTACTCAAAATTGCCAATTTTTCTGTCTGGCGAATTGGATCACATTTGGGTTATTGCTGGGGTTTAAACATAATACTGCATATAGTTTACTAATTATTCTTATGTTTCCCCTTGTGTTTGAAATGATTTATTTATTTCTGTTTGATTTTCTTTTTCTTTTGCTTGTTTACAGGTTCCTCTACGCCATGGTGTGCCAGTATGTGGATGATGTGTCTCTTCACCGTTATTTCCAGCATTATCTATTAAAGCAGTCATCGCCAATCAGGAGAAAAACAGGTCGCCATACGAGAATAAGGCACGAAATTTCATGAATATAATGAACTGAGGCCAGGTCCAATTTGACCGTTAGTTATGAATATAACCATAAATATTACTCGTTTCCATATTGTTTTCACTGATTTTCGGAGGTTTCACAGTGAACAAAAACAAACATGAGTAATAATGATGATATATATGTGATATATAGAATGCCAAAGTGGCGACGATATTATCTTCTATCCTGGCTTCTGTATGAGCAGATTCAATCCAAGCGTCAAATAGCTTAGTAGTATCACGTATAATATTTCATGCAGTCATAATATATCTTTATATTTAACCAGATATCGTATAACAGAATGTGCCAATTTTTGTATATGATAGTACATTCGAATCACATTGATACGTCACTAAACAACTTTAAAGCATCATGTAAGGTTACCTTGACATTAAGTGCCTTTGTTCATTTGCTGTCCAAGACACACCTTCAGTATAAACAGTTTCTGGCGTCTTTCGGATGATACCGAACAAATACTACTCAAGGATCAAGAAATTGTTAGAATGTGAAAATATTTCCATTCTGTAATGTGTTAAATGTATACAAGTATATAAGATAGCTCTCTATATGCAGTGTTGGCCCGGCTAAAACACTGCGTTTTCTCGGTTGAAAAAAACATACTTCATTATTTTGTTTATTTTCAATGTTTGATTATTTATTGATTGAATAAATCTCTTGGTTTTGTATTAATTGACATGTACAGTGATTCCACAGTTGCTTATTAAAATGCCAGTAAAGCGAGAAAAAACAAATCACTCTATTTGTGTGTAATATAAAACTTTATATTAAACAATCCTATTACTTTAAACTTATAAAGAAAATTCCATCGTTGGAAATGTCTTTTATATCAGATGACACATATTTGGTATTATAATTTTTGGGGGTTTTGTGTGTGTGTGTGTTTATTTTTTTTGGGGGGGGACTTTCATTTAGATTTCAAGCTCAAAATGACATTAAGTTTTTTTTTTTTTTTTTAATGCGCGTGGCATCCACCTGTATCTCATACCTTCGTATTTTTTGCAATAGTTTTATCATGGATGCCATGCGCTCACCCCAGAATCGCGTGGAATCTTTTTCTAGAGCCTTTTGTTAATGTTTGGCTTCTACTCTATCATTGACATCATCATCAGTCATCACCATCGTCATTACCATCATCATCATCATCTCAACCACCATCATCATTGTCATCATCACAACTACCACCACCATCATCATCATCACCTTTATCATCATCATCATGATCGTCATTACCACCATCATCATCATCATCACTACCACCACCATCATCATCACCTTTATCATCATCATCACCATCATCATCTCAACCACCATCATCATATCATCACAACCACCATCATCATCATCATCTCAACCACCATCATCATTGTCATCATCACAACTACCACCACCATCATCATCATCATCATCGTCATTACCACCATCATCATCATCACAACCACCATCATCATCATCATCACAACCACCATCATCACCTTTATCATCATCATCACCATCATCATCATCACCACCACCATCATCATCATCATCGTCATCATCATCATCATCATCACCATCATCATCACCATAAAACGGGGACTGCTCTTCATTCGTTCCTTTCTTGCATGATCCGCCTCTGTTTCGAGAGCTAATCAAATGGTAAATGAGTGAAAATGTTCACTTTCAGCATTTATTACATGCCTTTCGATTTTTACTTGATTTTTGTATAATTTCCGTTACAATTTCTTGGCACTTTAAAAATTCCGTATCTTACTTATAATAATAAAATTGGAGACTCTGTCCAGGGCGGTCCGGATTGGCATGCCCTGTGATCTGGAATTCAAGAAGCCCTGCTCTAGACCAGGACACCTTTACGCATACAAATGCTGTTCCATCTCAATATGATAAATAATAATCAAGATTTATATAGCGATTAATACAAAGTGCCGTCTTTAAGCGCTTTACAGATAGTATTTGATTTGATTTCAATTGATTTATTTTTCCAACAGCAATACATTTCATGCAATAATTTTACATATAAAAGAAGAGAAATTATTGGTTGGTAAAAGGGTCCAGATAATAGCACATGTGCTAGTGGAGCCTAAACCCAATATTTTGGTACAAATCAGCTTAGAAAACGTAACAAAACAAAAAATAATGAATTTACTACTACAATCGATACTTAAAAAACAAGAATACTCAACCATGTCTCACCCCCGCTGTAAAAGTAATTATTATGAATTATTTTTTTACGGGAAAAAACAACAACAATAACAATAACTGATTCAGTAATACACAAGTCATTTTTAAACGCAAAAGAATGATAAATACAAATATAAAAAGAAATAATCAAAGTTACATGAATCTACCCTTGCCACACTCCACCCAGGTTAAGTAAATGGGTACTTGGTAGGAATTTATTCCTTGAAATGTTAGAGCGCCGTATGGCAGCCGTGCTAAAGCCAGGGTAATAAACGGGAGCGCCAGGAGGGTCAAATCTACCTGACATGAGCGCTATACAAGAACCCACTATTATTATTATTATTATTATTACACAAACATCACAGTTGTATGCTAAAGTCAAATATAAGTTATATTTGATTTGGGAATGCAATAGCCTAGTCACTTTTCAAAAGGAAGTTTTGTAGTCTCCTTTTGAAAATTTGTATCGGATTACACTGTATAATATCATTTGAAAGCGAATTCCAAAAGTTAAGACCTGTAAAAACAAATGTCTTGTATGCAAACGATGTTCTATTTTAATGATGGTTGTTGGTGCTAGTCCAACCAAATGGAATTCGCCAAATTGTGTCGAACCTATCCGGCAGGGTCGACCATTGTCTTCTATAATCAACGGCACTAAAAAGGGATTGTTGTCGAGCGCCCTCTCTCTCTCTCTCTCTCTCTCTCTATTTTCCTCGCTTTCGACTTTTAGGCTACAATTAAGATTTCGAAAAGAAAAGATATGTTACCAGGCACCACCTCCAAATTAGAAGATATTAAAGGCCGTCTGTACTAGTTTGGCTAGGAGAGATTATACCACCCAGGCCGGTCACTGCACTCTAAAAACACTGGTAACACTTTTACGTATTAAAACTGGTTGGTTAAAAAAATAACCAACTGTTGTGTAAAGTGCCGTGGTTTGGTAATATTGAGCAAGTACATACAACTAGTACAGTGGGGCTTTAACTCACGCTAGATCTCATTTCATTTTGTTTCGGTTAACATGGTCGACTTATAGTTTTTAGCATTTCTTGAAAGACTATAATTTCTACAATATAATTTCAAAATTTGGAAGCACCTTACATCTAGTAAGTGTATTTTTTTACAGAGTTTTGTATGGCTATGTTTTTTATGATCGTCGATTTGTTGTACTAGTTTTCTTTTCTTTGCGATCCTGCATACTACTCTCATTTTGATATCAAATTTATTCAAAACAAAGCTGTACGTTGCGTCGATAGCTAGAATAAATAATGAACAATATGTGTTTCATTCCCGTTAGAAGTTCGAGCACAATCTGAAACCCCCTTCATAAAAATGTCTACGGTATTATAATTCTCCTTCTGTCACAATGCATTCAAGATCAGAGTGCTTGAATAGACTACACGATTGAAACTGTTTTTCTAAAGAAAAAAAGGAAGAAGTATTGTCCCGTTTTTCGTCCTAAGAATGCTTGCTTACAAAAAGAAGAAAAATTGGAAACGAAATATTTGTTGCTGAGTGGTAGAGCAGTAGCCACGAAACCAGGATGTCCCGGTTTCGAAGCTAAGTCAATACGCTCATGTCCTTCGGTAAGGCATTAATCCTCATTTATTTACCCAAGTCCTTCAGAGAAGAAATAGAGCCGTATGTTCCCTGGTTGTTTACTAACTATCATATACATGCTTTATTAGCAGTCAGGTAAAACAATCATCATCCAGCAAAAAAAGGTAAATAAATTGCAGGAACGATAAGAAAGAAAGAAAGAATGAAAAGAGACGAAGACAGAAATAAATATAAAACCAAGGATAATTTTGATGGATGTGTTTACCATGACACATTATGGTATCATTATCTATATTTTGTGTATACAAAAATGTCAATTTCTCGGTCGATTTGGAGTGCCTAATATGGCTTCGCAATACCACCTCGTAGATAACTATTAGAGCTGAATGTCCTCGGGATTTCGGTCCTCATACCTGCGAAGGAACATTCCCATAATAACACAATTTTCATTATTTTCCCGCCATCAAGAAGGGATCGTTTATTTGTATAAAGGACTGCTATTGATCAAGAATTTGGGGGTAAATCTTTGCGTTCCATGCGTTACTAAAAAAAAAATATACCGACTGGCCCTGTTTAGTCAATCTCTGCCAAATTTGAAGTCGGCTGAGATAGACTTCTCGTGACCATGTTGGTGTTTGATGGTTTGTTTTAACCTAACAGTTAGGGAAGCATGTGTATTCTTGCATGTACACAAACAGGGGATCGACATGGGATCTCCGAGGGACTTTGCCAAGTATAAAGACGATTAATGCTTACCGTTTTGGACTTTTCTAGCGCGTGAGCTAGGGATTGAACCCGAGACCTCCTGGTTACTAGACCACTGCTTAACTATAGCATTGCTATTACAGGCGTTTACTGAACAGTCGGGAGATCAAGAACTCGGAAAGGATTATTGTATGTGAAATGTAAAATTGACATCTTTCCAATTTGTCGCAACTGTTATACTCATACCTTAATTTTCATGCCTTTTATCTTCATTTATTTCAGGAAATTAAAAAAGGGAAAATTCATTATGATATGGTTTTTTTTTTGTTCAAGCGTTCCGGTGATAAAATAACGCACTAGTTGACAACGTACAAAACAGGCGGTATATTTCGGTCAATACAAATATACATTACGCAGTGCGTAACGTTCAGTAATGTCGGCTCATGAGATGCGAATTTAAAGGCGACCGCAACCCCAAAACTAACTTCAGTTATTCAGAGAGATTTATTGCATTCTTACCCATTACTCTACAAGATCCCCTACCAAGATGCATGAGAGGGTAGAACGCAGGATATTATTAGCATTATGAACAGTTTAACAACACTATTCACCATTTTCTCGAGTTCGTATAGTACGTCACGTAATAATTACGTGACGTACTATACGAACTCGTTTACATTTATTCAAAATTATGGATGTTTCCTTTCCGCGTGTGTGTTGTGATGAATTTTTTCAGTAACCAGATATTAGAACTACGACTGTCAAAATTCTATAAAATGAGTTGATGCTTTTCTCGGTGAAGCTTTGGCATATATAAAATAGATTGTCAAGTGCTATCATTTAGCAGTTTAAATGAATTATTCCCCTGTCTTTTGTTATCATTTAACAAAATATGTTTTTCCTTCTCAGCTATGATTTCCCTCATTGAACAAGTAAAGTTTTTGTAATTAAATGAAATTGTTTCCAATTAAAACTCGGTGCAAGTTCGCCGTTTTTAAGAATTGTTAAGAAAATGGATGCGCCTTAGTCATTCTAAAATGTATTGCACCTTGACATGATTATCTTCATGCATGTATCATCTTGTGCATTTTCATTAGGGATATTCTACATCAATAGCTAGACAGTAATACATCTTATCTTTTAGTATATCTAAAATTCTAAACTTATCATTTATAATGAGGTTTCCGTTAACCTACCAGCCAGTAAAGGCTTCTGGGCGTGGAATCTATGGAAGGAGAATTCGCTTGTGAAAGGAATCAGTATGATTGATTTTATACCAAAGTCTAAAGTTCTGTATTGAATTTGGCTTTCATACTATTTCCGAATCTATCCATATGTTATTGGGTAACTTTATACAATATGAATGTGAAGCTGCACACAACGGGGACAAACGGATATTTCAAGCGACTGAGAACATGTTTGTTCTCGAATTTCCCCAAAACTTGATTGCTACACTCGCTTGCAGTTTGTAATACTTTTGCATTTCCCATTTTTAGGAGTAATTGTTTTCCCTTCCAATGAATGCCCTTTTTAGTTTGACATGTGCCCCCTTTGCTTTGTAATAAATACCCCTTTCCACTTCACATTTGTGCCCATTTCCACCTCTGATAACTGCTCCTTTTCCTGTTTTAATATATTTCTTTTCCCCTTCTTCTTAGTGCCCATTTCCACCTGTGATGATGGCCCATTTTCGGTTCGAGTAGTGCCCTTATTCGCCTCTTAATGCCTTTTAATTTGATAGTGCCCCTTTCTCTTTCTAATAATTGTCATTTCCCTACTGATAGGTGCCTTTATCCAAATCTGATAGGTGCTACTTTTACTTGAGAAGTGCCCCTGTTCACCTCCGATAAGTGCCCTACTCAAATGTGATAGTTGCCACTTTTACTTTGACAAGTGATTTGTTTCCTTTGTAATAAATGCCCCTTCACGTTCTTATTATCGCAACTTTCCCCTTCTAAAAAGTCCCCATTTATTTCTCTAATGAATGCCCATTTTAGGTTTGACAAGTGCCCCTATTTCTCCGTAGTACATGCTCCTTACCCCCTATTTTTTAGTGCCACTTTTCACTTTTCTTATAACTGCCCCTTTTCCTTTCCAAGTGGACCAAATGGAGTGTTTTCGAAATTTATCTTTTTAAAAATATCTAACAAGACAGCAACTTCAATAGAATGCTAGTATTCCTTTTTTAAATTATTTTAAATATATTTTCTTCTTAAAGGTCTATACTCTAACTGAGGAAAGCATCTCCAATAGGACATTAATGATGTTACAGTCCTATACTTTAAACTATCATAAATACTACATAACCTATATAACACAATTCAAAGAATCATGCATACACAGATAAAACAAACAAAATATTCAGCCTTCATATTCATGACTCCCGTCTCCCCTCTCCCATTCACTGATCTTTTTTAATAAATTTGATTCGTTTCAAATTAGAAGTTCATTAAAATGATAACAATTATATTGAATTATTACACGTAATTATTTTCATATTTATTCATTCATTCAGCCTTTTATATAACATCAATATAATAAAAACACAGATTGCAAAATAGCTATATGCAAACAAAACTGGGTCTCCATGATTGATAATATCAGAATTTAACCACAAAAATGTTCCTGATTACCAAGAAAAAAAAGAGAAAAAAGAAAAAGCTATGAAACAAAAATAGAATTTATAAACATGCTCTTTACATCAGGTGAAATATTAGCAATTAGAAGCTTATAGTTCATCCTCGTCTGTGATCGACATCCTTCCTCATGACAGATATCTTTTCAGATAAGACCAAAAACCTAAGAATTCACTTTCATTTCAATTCTGATGCACTGTATAACCTCACTCATTTCCGGGATCAGCAGGAGTTGGAGATGTATATAATATGAAGGAGGGGCAAAGGGGCAATTCACCCCTCGTGACAGGTTTCCGACCAGGAAAAACCCTGTAGCAAGAAGGTAATCACGGTATTATTAAAAGCGAAGAAACGCATGAAGTGTAGGCATGATATTGGTCAACTTACTAACTCTTTCTTCTTCAGTTAAAGCCACACTGTCCTATTTGTAGCTACCTGCACCCTCTATATCGAAAACTTCCTCAATCGGTGCCTGTTGATCCCCATGATCCTCTTTTTCTTATGTTAATTGAGAGCTGATTTAATGAATTAGCCACCTGTCACAGTGACCTCGCTGGCTAGCTGGTTGGTCTGATCCCTTCTGGCTGAAATAGTACAGCCAGCCTTTAAGCAATTTAGGGGTGAAAACTTCCTCAATCGGTGCCTGTTGATCCCCATGATCCTCTTTTTCTTATGTTAATTGAGAGCTGATTTAATGAATTAGCCACCTGTCACAGTGACCTCGCTGGCTAGCTGGTTGGTCTGATCCCTTCTGGCTGAACTAGTACAGCCAGCCTTTAAGCAATTTAGGGGTGATTCCCCCCCCCCCCCCCTCCCCTCGGTAACGCAAGCCAGGACCTTCCTTACTGAAGCATATTGATCATAGTTTAAATGCGGGTTATTGCCCAGGGAGTAATTGACCTAGAACTGGTAAAATAATTGTATTTCATGAACTTACTGTATCATGGTCAACTAGACTTGTTGACGCTGTGTGGTATTACTTCCTCGCAGGGTGTTGTATGTCTCTCTCTCATCGGAATAGGGAGTGGGCTTTTAGGAACGTTAATACTTTCTAGACTCGAACAGTTACATCGCATTTGGCGAATGGGGAGATTTCAATGCAAGCATCCAGACTCTCTTGAATTCGGCTGGAATTATGATTTTAAAGACTCTTGTTAAAGTTTATTTTCACAGTTTAAACCAGTTTAAGCCGTTACAGAACGTCGTACACGTGAAGCTGGGTGTTGGTACATATCGTATTATAACGGACACTGGCGTACTGGGGGGGGGGGGGCGTCCTCCCACACCACCCCCGCTTTGTCGCTCCGCTCCCTCGCCGCTAAAACCTCGCTCTGTCGCTTCTTCGATTTACATATATTTCACGTACCCCATGTCATTTTGTGCCCCCCTTCCTGGATCTGCCATTGATGCCCATACCCCTTGAGCTTCGGGGGCTCCGCCCCTAGACCCCACTTTGAAAAACGTTCAGCGGGGCCTTCATGTAAGAGTGTGGTGATGCGGATTTTTTTGTCGACCCCCTCCCTCTAAAAGGTTTTTGCTCATGACGCCAGTGATAGCGTACAACATATATCAGTTGTTTATACGTTATGTATTATTCAATTATCATTAATTTGAAGCAACTCACCCTGTGCTCAAAGTAAAGAAGGCCCACTGATATTTGTTTTTCTTCAGTTCAGTTTAGTTTTTGTTATCACTTCCAACAGAACAGTAATTTTGACAAGGAATCAGATATACAATTCAACATTCGATAATATAATACATTTTACATGGTCTAAAATTATGATAATTTTGACAAGGAATCAGATATACAATTCAACATTCGATAATATAATACATTTTACATGGTCTAAAATTATGAAATGGAAAGTATACAAAATATCCAGTTTAATGTTTTTTAAAGTGTGTTAAAGATAAACCTATGGAAATGGACGGATTAACTGAAAAGCAAAGCTTGTAAAGTGCGGATGAAATTAAAATTAATACATCACTAATTTTCTAATTTCATTAATAAATTGAGAAATAGTCACTACAGTAGGATCAATATTATAGGTAGTAGCATTTTGAGTGACAAATTCGTATGTATTTGTTATACTCGTTTGTACCTGGATGGACTTTGCCTGAATCGATCTGTTGATATCGTATCTTAGTTCATTCAAATTAGTTCTTATCCGGGATATCCTACTTTATTTGCGTATTTGCACCAAAAGTTTCGTAATTGTAAAGCCATAATAATTTGTTACCGGTATTATACATGTCGATTATCCAAACAGAGGATTTAAGCCGTGTTATAAACGTACCACTTGGTAAAAAAAGGTGGCGAATTTTGTCTTCCTGAGTTTACATAATTCAAACATTGCCGCCCGCTGCTTTCAATCATTATCGTATCGAAACAGTCCTCAAAATATGTTGTCGTCGTCTTCGACGTCATCGTTGTTGATATTTTTGCTGTTTAATGTTCCTCAGCCAATACAATCCACTAACAAAGAAAGAGAAAAGGCTCCCTCCTTTTTTAATATGGATGCCGTGAAGTGTAATACGCTTCACATTTCTTGTTTTAAAGCATAGAGTTCAGTGAAAACGCGTATTATACCATTGTTGCCATTCTCCTACACAGCTATACCACTTCCTTGTTGGTATATTACATGTTAACCTATTTTGTAGTACTATTATATATTAAGCGTTTAATATGAAAGGTCTTTACAAGTGTACTCTCTGACTATCAGCAACTTTAAAAAAAATGTATATTCTGGAAATACAGTTTAAAGTGAAGCTCCCACCTCGCCCCCTTAAAAAAGGGGAAAAACTACAAGCTAAACTGTTTAAGGACAAGTTCCATAATGTTGTAGGTTGGGCATGATTGACCACAAATATATATATATATATATAGATTTGTTTGTTTTTAATCCGCGAACATTGATACATTGCAAATTTATGTCAAAAGATGTAATAGCCTAACATTAATGGATAGTTTTATATGACACATATCCACCACACAGGGAGTTCAAGGTGCCCCAATACTAATCCTGCTAGGCTATCAATTTCAGTGCTCACTGGATTTAATGAATCCCTTCCTTCCGGTACTTATTCAACACATCGGTGGAGAGAGGCAAATGAAGGTCAATAGTGCCGCAGTGGGACTCGAATCGCGAACCAAGTGATTTAAAGTCAGACGGCGTATGCACTATACCACGACACCTATACAATTATAATTATATTCGTTTACATACGCATCAAGGGTAGTTATATTGCCCTGGTACCATGTGACCTAAAACCGTGTGCAAATCTGGCTATAAATAGTCAAGGAAACGCGGCAATCAATCTGATTGGTTGTTTGAAGACATCCCATTTGTATATTATGCCATGAAGATGTTGTATTGGGCGTTGAAAAGTGACTGGCTGGTGTTAATATCTAGCACATCGAATTTAGCAACTTATCAGTGCCGCATAAGTCTTCGTTATGAGCGGCTAACAGGTCTTCCGAAGATCGAAGAAATACGTCCATCTTACCTGCGAATGAACATTCTTGCACTGACATAATTTGTATTATTCTCATTTCATGAAGAGGAAATTGTTATAAAGGACTACTTTTGATCTACATTTTGTGTGTGTGTAAATCTTTACGTTTCGGACTTTACTTTAAAAATATGCATAGTAAAGTTCTTTTTGTGTGTCATCAATCTCAGCCAAGATTGTATGACTGGTTGCCAATAAACCTGCCGAAATATTGAACCTTTTTACTAATGAAGAGAGCTGAAAGAAAGCTACCTTAGCCCATTGCTAAGCTTCGTCGGGTCAATCTTCACTAGATTCTACAATCATCAACCTCACTGGTCAGAATCCAATATCCAACTAAGTGAGTACATCTTGAAATTGTATGCAGCTTAATTTGTCTCTGATAAATGTATATGAAGAGCTTATTCCGAAAGGTGAAAAACACACTTTTGACCGAAATTGATTTTTCCTTATAAACATACGCGTTAAACACAATAGGAAACAATTGTACTTTGTATTGCATATACGTGTTTGTTGAAAGTTAGTCCATTTCGATAACAATTTTTCGTTTCATTCAAAAGGGGCTACATTTAAACTCGTTTTATTCTGAACGGACTTGATTCCATTGGGGCGATACCGAATTCCTTCATTAATTTTAATCACTTTTCCTATAGCTAAACCCTCGGTCATAAGTACCATAACGAACTGCTACGAACGCCGTGCGAACGATTTTCAGACCATCTCGTAAGACTACGTTCGTAGACCGTTCGTAGAACATTCGTGAGTTCGCACACTGGTCGATGGTCTTGTTGAAGATTTTTCAACTTCGTACGAAACCCTCTCTTCGTAAGGCGGCCGTTCGAATGTCGTAATAACATCGTAAGAACCACGCAAGTTCTTCGTATATTTCGTAGGGTCGAGAGACAATTATAGACGCCTAAAATTCTTACGATGAGCGTAATAATGTCTTGAGTTGTACATTGAGGGCTTGTAAGAACGCCCTACGAATAGAGATTCGTATGGCCTTCGTACAACGGGTTCCTGGTGTTCGTAGAGCGTTATGAAGGTGTTCGTAAGGTGTTCGTATACAATATATACAATTTATGCAGCGCTATTTTTGCAGCCCGACAAAATTTATCGAATATCGTAAGATCTTCTTACGAAAGACCTGAGAATGCCGTCAGTTACACGTATGACCATCTTGCGAGAACAAAAACTCGTAGGATGGCAGTACGTCTGACGTAAGGAGAACTCAAGGCTGACTAACGAGACAAAAATTAAACGGCGTTCGTATAAGAACTCCGTGAGAAGGAATTTTCACGAACAGGGAGATTTGTACGAACTCATCGAGTGTACGAACCGTAGCTCAAGTTACGGGTTTTTAAATGTAGGCCTATACGGTAAAATTACCAGCCTAAACGATCACTGCAAAATTGTAATAAGTTAAAAATATCCAATTATTTCAACGCTCTTTTAGATTAAGCTCTTTCTAACATAAAACATCTAAAAGGGTTGTTTCTAGAAGAGTTGGTTTCTTTTGTTTCAGTTAAACTGTGAATCAATGACAATTTCTAGGTGGGTTAAATCTAACAAATTGTCATTAAATCTTAGTTTAAAAAAAATCATTTATTTTAAAAAGACCAACGTACATGATATAAGAAATTGTAATATTTTATAATTGAAAATACTACACTTGTCAATGAATTGTTGTAGATCCACTTATCCATCGATGTATTCTCCCCAAGATGTATGCATTTTTTTCTTCTTTCCCTCCTTCCGGTTTTCCCTAATGTTTTTTCCTATATATGTTGTATAAAGCTTCTATTTTCCTTGTAAATACTCCTACTGTCTGTTCCTAAATTTGTATTTCCCTTCTTTATGCAGGACCATTATGCAAACAGCCTGCGAGCTGATGAATGCTATCCTGTCAAAAGATGTTAAATAAATAAATTAATTACAAATTAAAAATATTGGTAAAAGGGGAAAGAGAGAGAGAGAAAGGGAGAGAGAGAGAGAGAAAGAAAGAGACAATAAAGAGGGGGTGTAGATCAAGATTCACAGATGCATGTGGTACAATGTAATTGGATTTCAATTTGATATATGAAGATAAAACAAGAAGATGCACATTTGAATATTGGGTGGCCAACTTGGGATATATTATAGAATGAGAAGACTCACGAGGTTTCTGGACAATATGAATAAGAATGTGAGATCTCTCTCTCTCTCTAAGTGCCATATCGTTTGACTTTGGCGATCATGCTGTTCCACAACCCTCGGCTCCTAGCCTTCTGTATTAGTACCACTCCCAGTTCTTTCACTCCTCTCTCTTCCACCAATTTCTGCAGACTGTCCATCCAAAGTATCCTTCTTCTTCCCCTACTCCTTCTTCCCACAATTTTCCCTGTCAAAGCAAGATTCTCTAGGCCTTCTTTACGTATAATGTGAGATCAGCGAGATGGTTTATATAGACTGTGAACCTTTGTATGTATAGAAAACAGTGTTTAGTCAGTATCCCAAGTAGGCCACTCTTTATTCATACCAGGTCATGGAAGGTTATAATCAAAGTTTCAATGAATGGAAGCAAAAAAGTAAGAGTACGGGAAATTATCGAGTTTTTTAACGACCGGTATACGAGGGGAACTTGTGAAGATTGAAAATAAGCCAAATTTTGATGGTGGATTTAAATGTAATGCGCAATAAGAAATGTTTTCACCGCTCTGTTAAAAGATAGCATTGTATTAATGTGTTGCATGTGTTACATTTGGAAAAAGTTGATTGTGTGAAAAAAAATTATCAGAAATGGTTAGAGTATGTAATTACATGTGAAAATAAAATTGTTAAGATAATAAGGTGTATTCTTTCCTCGCTCGCTGACAATATTTTAAAGCAAGGCGCCGGATTATATATTATATCTGTTACTTCGAGATTACGATTAAGAACATAATAAATAAGGGCAACGAGATGCCCGAATATCCTCACATTCATGTATCAATGTCATGGCCGAATCCATCACTTGTTATTCATGTACATTCGGCGGCAAGGTTTCCGCATTGTCGTTTCAAGTGTGTTGATTACAAACTAATTTTTGTACCAGTTTGAAAATATCTTCTCCTTTTTTATTCTTAAATGTGCCCATACGTGTGTACATAGTACTTACCTCCTGGAAATCGTCCCCCGGAAAATTAACCCCTCCCCCCCCCTCCCCCCCCCCCCCCGGAAAAAACTACTCCAAGGACAATTACCCCAAAAAATTACCCCAGGAGAATTACCCCCAAATACAACTACCCCCAAAGGACAATTACCCCCCAGAAAAATTACCCCCCAGAAAATTTCCCCCAAGGACAACTACCCCCCGAGGACAATTACCCCCGGAACATTACCCCCAAGGACAACTACCCCCGAGGAAAATCCCCCCCCCCCCCCGGAGAATTACCCCCCCCCCCCCCCCCCCATGAAAAACTCCCCCCCCCCCCCCCCCAGGAAATTACCCCAGGACAATTATACCCCGTTGGCAATCAGGATTCAATAGCAAAAGACGATCTGACACATTGAGAGATGGCTACGAGCCCATAAGATCCCATTCCTGAACCCATATTCGTTCAAATACTATATAGCACGTTATCTTCCTCATTAATATACATTTCCCTTTATAATTATAATTTATGCAACGCCAGTGAGGTTGCTGATTTCCACGGATGTAAGTTTTAGGTAATTTTCCAGCGCTTCTCAAAATGCATGGAAATACATTTCTCTGGAGCAGCGTTATTTCAACTTGTTGTTAGAGACGGTACATGTCGGTACCCTCTTTTGAAATTAAAAAGTTTCTCCCAAATCCCAATGTCCTCACCGACTACTTATTTTGCATGACTCTGGCACTCGTCAAGTGCTATGTACACACGTATGGGCACATTTAAGAATTAAAAAGGAGAAGACATTTTCAAACTGGTAACAATTAGTATGTAATCAACACACCATAAGCGATTTAAGGTACTGTCTGCAGGCACCTTGCCGCTGAATGTACATGAATGAAATGTGATATGTTCGGTCATGACCTTGATACACGAATATGATGATATTCGAGCCTCTCGTTGCCCTTATTTATCATGTTTTTAAATGTAATGAGTGTAACAACGTAATCTTGAAACAAAAGCTTTGCTGTCAACATATTGTCAGCGAGCAAGGAAGAAATACACTTTATTATCTTTAAAACTTTCTTTTCTTATGTAAATACGTACTCTAACTGTTTCTGATATTTGTTTTTCACATAATCAACGTTTTCCCAATGTAAATAACATTCTCTTGCGGCACCCCGGTTGAAAAACGCTGCGCTGGAGTTAGAAAATCAAATGAGATGAATTACCAGAAAGCGAATATTTATTTTCTTTTCCCATGGCACCGTTCATATAACTTGAAGGCAATTTCTATTTCAAAATAATTTACCGTACAAGAAAAAATATTATACTTCAGTATGACAACACAAAATATATAGATAACCTGGGGTACTGGCGTGGGGTCCTGGGGCGTAGCCCCATGAAGATCAGGGGTTTTAGGCATTTAAATAACGGTCAGATGAGCAACCAGGAGCCCCCCCCCCCCCTCAGTGCCCTTGATGGGGTCCAGGAGGCAGACCCCCCCCCCCCCCCCCCCCACGGAAGGTCAGGGAAAACCCATGCCATTTCAGCACCATTTGTAAATCTCTCGTATCGAATTAGAAATAAACCACGTTTGAATTTTATTAGGGGGCAACAAAAGCCTTCCCCTAAACATAACGCCAGTGGTGGTAGGGAGCAGAATGAATGAGAGGGAAGAAGGTGACGGAAGTGACAGGTTTTTAGAATTTGTGTTGTATTAAAAAATTACATTCCTTGGCAAAACAATAGTATAAAAACAAATGTTATAACTTTTTCACACTTCACTTTTCTACAATATTTGCTCGTACACTATATTAACCAGGGATCGACACTTCGTCATTGCCTATTGTGTTGATGGGCATGTGTTCACAAATGTTCATGTTAAAAAGATATGCCTCATCTCAGGAGCATCTTTGAAGAAAACAAGAAAATTTGCAAACATTTCACCATAATTTTTTTTTGGATATGAGGCATGTTTTCCAAAAATATCATGCAGACAGAGAGAAAGAGTGCGCGTGAGAGACAGATCTGATTTCCAATGAAATAAAGAACATAATATAGGGGGAGTGCACATTACAAAAGATATACGCTCAGCCGCCCCTGCAGTGCATCATTGCAGCCTGGTTGGAATACACATCTTTTTCATGTTAACCCATGCGAGCGAGGCTTTGTTAATTTTTGATTTCCCCCCCCCCCCCCCCTCAATTTGATCGCGTGCAAATAGACTTGTCGACGCTGTAAGTTATTACTTCTTTGTAGGCTGGTGCATGTCGGTCTCTTCGAAACAGGGAGTCGACTTTTGAGAACTTTTTTCATTCGGTTTAAACTCAAGCAGGTTCAATAGCATTTGGCGAATGGGGATACTATGCAATGGAAATCGGGACACTCCAGAATAACCATGGTTTTTAAGTGGGAAAATAACGATTATTAGTTGTCGAATCGACTTAAGAGCTATAGAGCCAGTAAGTAATAGTCTGATTTTCCATTGTACCGAATGGTCGGACGTTTTATGCTGCACAAAGATTCAATCAGTTTAATTTTGGCCATTACAAGAAGTGGGTTATTGATGTAGACAAATGCTAATGTACCCTTTACAGCTCATGTTATGTATGTTCTTACCAAAGAAGACAAAAAGCTAGAGGAGCAGGGGGAGGTAGCTATACAACATAAAGAGTTTATTATTTACAAGTTCATAACTTTAGACTCGGTTTCAACCGCGACAACGGTCTATGAATATTGTAGGATCGCATAGGCTTCCAATATTTTCATTAGAACCAAATTCATGACCCCATACAAAAACTTTTGTATTACCTTTAAACTACGACCGGTGTGTTGGCTCAGTCAGTAGAGCGTCCGCCTCACAACTGGGATGCCGTGGGTTCGAACCCCGGCCGCGTCATACCATAAGACGTTAAAAGACGGGAGGGATGCTAACTTGTTTGGCGTTCATTGGCTGCCGTGCTCACGATCATTTGGGCAAAAAGAATTTACATTTTCGGTTTAACTTAAACAAATTTGTAATGGACTTTAAAAGATTGTTATTATTATTATCACATATTTTACCCAACTACACAAATAAGACACGACACTCCTATACTTCTACTCCGAAATTGACAAACGTGCTTTGACAATATGCTTGTATTACCCTCGTCACCCCGAAAAATGTCATAACTTGTTTTTTGCTCGCTTACTTCGCTCGCTCTTAAATTAATCTTCAGACAATTACTAATATCTGTAAAGTATGGTGCTCAAACAGTACAAAGAAAATGTTGAAGATCATCCCTAATAAAAGGCAGAGGTGTAGACCAATGTCTAAAACTTGTTTTCTTCCCGCTTTGCGGTTATCCTTTGTAGATGCCCGCTTCCTTTTGCAATGAGTTCCCCTTTTCGTGGGTGCACCCCTGCTTTGAAAGACTAGGCCGTCCCTGTCGTGCAACATATTGATACCCGCCAAGCATACACATAGCTATAATGTTCATCCATGCGAGTGAGGCATTTTTAAATTTCTGTTATTGTCCTCAATTTGATCACGTTCAACTAGACCTGCTTACGCTATGTGGTATTACTTCAGAGGCGGCACTCCTGAGGGGGGGGGGGGGGGGGGGGGGGGATACTAAACAAGTAACCCCAAAGGACGTTCATTTTTTACATAGGTTAAGTGTCCCCTTTTACTTCTTTACTTCATATAAGTGTCCCTTTTTATGTTTAATAGGTGCTCATTACACAGTCTTATTAATGCCGCTTACCTTCTCTGATAAGTGCCGTTTTTAGCTCTGGTAATTGCCTCTGAATAAATTATGACAGGTACACCTTTTACTTTAGCAAATGCCCCCTTCCTGTTATAATAAGTACCCATTCTGATAAGTGCCCCCCCTTTTCACGTTGACACGCACCCCTTTTCCTTTCTTTTAAGTGCCCTATAGCTATTTCCTTATGATAAATGCACAATTACTTTAAAAAATAGCTTCATCCCTTTCTTATAAATACCTTTACACCTCTGATAAGAGCCCCTTTTATTTTGGCACGTGCCCCTTGTCCATTCTTATGAATGCCTTTTTTCATCTTAGAAATCATAGCATACTACGTAAGTTCATAGAAACGGTTAGAATATGTAATTACATGAGAAAATACAATGTTAAAGATAATAAAGTGTCTTTCTTCCCTCGCTCGCTGACAATATTTTGACAGCAAGGCGCCCGAATATAGATATGTATCATATCTTTTATTTCGAGATTACATTGTTACCACAGTTGATCAACATTTTGAACAACTTGTTTAAAATCACAATTTAAACAACCGGTGTTGTTTAAAGACGGTTGTTTAAAACGGAGCTGTTGTTCAGTGGGGGTTGTTTACACCAACTGGGTTGTTTAAAGAAAGTTGTTTAAAGAGGAGCTGTTGTTAAATAATAAAAATATTGGATTCTTATATAGCGCACGTACCTTGCAAGGTCCTCAAGGCGCTCCAACATTACCCGGCTATGCTAAGCTGCCAAAGGACATTAGTACCGCGGCGGGACTCGAACCGTGGACCTTGTGATCGACAGTCCGGCGACGTTTCCACTCATCCACGTCACCTCTACATCTTGGTCGGCCATGATGTGAAACAAAGGTTTTAGCCAACGCGCACTTTACTGGCACGTGACACATGACGTCATAATGTAAACAACACTGTCTAAAAGCTCTCGTACATAGTAAATATAGCAGTCATTAAATTTTAAACAGCGAATGTTTAACAAAATTACTTTCGCTTCGAGCAACATTGTTTACAATTTGTTCAACTGTTGTTTAAGATAGTGTACAACTGTAAGTGAACATCACTTTTTTTAAGCAGCGTTTTTACTGTGTACGCCCTGCCATGTGCAATATCTCTTTGTTGGTTTTCATTCGTTTCCAGGATATTTTCATCATTCTTCTGTAGATCCACATTTCAAAAGATGTTATTCTATTTTCCATGGCCTTGTTTATTGTCCATGTTTCTGCTCCATACAATAGGACAGACCATACATAACAGTTTACTAATCTCAACCTAAGCGCAAATTTCACCTTTCTATTTCTGAATAATCCTTTCATTGCCAGAAATGTATTTCCGAGCAATTTCTACTCTTCTTTTTATTTCTGCTTCGCATCTGGCATCATCTGTGATATTTTGCCCTAAGTAGATGTAATTACTGACTTGCTCAATGATATGTCCATCGAGTTTCAAACATATTCTAGGCTAATTCTCTGTTCTACTAAAAATCATTTAATTAGTTTTTTGACATTCATGCTTAGATCAAACTCTTCACTTTTGACTTTTACAATATACAATACATGTTG